>OU896714.1:20318120-20590327 GCA_918026855.4 Phaedon cochleariae | reverse complement strand
AAAGTAGAGTCAACAGGCCAGGTAGAAGTGACTTTACTCCAGCTCCTTCCTTAATTTGGGAGAGTTGTTCAGGGATTTGCGAGACTTGAATGCGAGCATAGCTGCCTCAAACAAAAACTCAATGAATTTCCCTATGGTATTCCAAGGGTTTTCGGGAAATATTGCGATCTACCGAATTAACAATTAGCGTGGCCCTCAAGATTTACGATTTCGATGCGGATGGCAACAATTACAAGATGCCATCTCTCGTTGATTTCGTACAGAGATGCCACCTCCACATCATCACATGTCGGAAACCAAACTCCAACAGAAATATAATTTTTGTGTGAAGGGTGACATTGGTGTTAGATGTCTCGAGGATATTTGTTCCTAACGTTCCTGGTACGATATTGGTCCCTCTTTCAAGGTACCTGGAATTCATCGTCAGGACTTTTCGCCATCTTGAAAACCCTAATTTCTTCCAGGAAATTGTTCACCTCTCTTCTGCGTTTCTCTAGTCTTCTCTCAGGTGGGGGGAGTGGTAGTATCCATATTCTCCCCCTTTTGGTCTTGGAGTTGCTGATGGGCTAGGAGACTATCCTGATGATCCTGATCGAGTCTTTCAGGTATGGCCGGCATCTCTTCCTATGATGTGGGGCAGATTCAGGATTTGCACCGACAAGGGCTACATGTGTTATACCTCTTGATGGTCTGACCTGGGAAAGACTTTACCTACCGGGACATTCATGAATAACTGGCTGGTCGAGTTGATTCCTATTTCTTCAATCCATCTGGACATCTTCTATACGTTTCTTGAAAGCACCTTCCTTCTTCATAATGGTTCTTGATCTTTCAGACTCATCCTCAAATGATTCCTTCAGATGAATCCCGTAAAAATCCTTCAATTAATTTGCAGGGCAGTCATCTGGATTTGTTTGTACATTTCCATATTTATTTCCTGTACAATTATTTTCACTTCGGAATTAGGGCGCCTTCTCATGGATTATCTCGGAGGCCCGGTTGACACGAAGTTCCATAGAATTGGATGAATGCCCTCTCCTTCAGATAGTCCGTAACTTTTAGAAAAGGGTGAATGGGCTTTCTTTGACCTATCCATACTTGTCCCAGCTGGGGTATAGGCGCCTCACCGTCGGTCAGACCTACTCGATCCAGTTCTCTGTTCTCTCTTCGGAAGAAACGTTCTCTGGGCTCTACTGTCTGGCTCCATCAGAAGTATTTCAATTTTTTATCCAACACAGTAGACACATTGAGGATGTATAATGGACAATCACTCACGGGTTCACGAAATCTAACTATCCTGTAATGTAAATCTGAAATATACAAGGTGTTTCATAATTGAATGCAGATCCTTAAGGGCGATAATCCTTGAATGATTTCAAAGAGAAAAGTTCCTATCAACATATGTCCTAAACCTCTTAAATATTGAGCTACAGGGTGATAAAATTTCAAGAAAAAAATGAGTTTTTCATCATAATTTTTTATCACTCTTAGATATTGTTATGATATTCTGTATACACCTTTCCATTATTAAGGAGCATTTTTTTACGTGGAAGATATTTAAAAATTCTCACCAGTGGCGTCTGTACGGGGTTTGAATTGACAATTTTTGAGGAAAAAAATAGTACGCCACTGATTTTTCTGAGAACCAGATTTTTTTTTCAATTCTCATTCATTTTGGAGCAAATTTGGTTACTAGATTTACTTTCATTCAAAGTACCGTTTTCTTCCTTCAGTTCTTGGATATTGTTTTTGGTAATTCAGTAGACACCCACTATAAGTGGAAACACATTTTGTTTTGGGACGAAAATCGAACTTTTACTTTTACCAGTGATGTCCTCGTAGACGTGATATTGAATGTTTTGTTAAAAAAAAACGCTGTACGCTTCTGATTTCAACACCCTGTAGCTCAAAAACTAAGAGGTTCAGGACATATGTTCAGATCGAATCGTTCGTTCGAGCAGCGAGTGTTTGTCGTTTGTTTATGTTTGGTCCGCGTTCGATTGTCTGTCTCGAGTGAACTTTAGTGCCCAGAATAATCTCTTGTGGTTATATCATCGTGAACAGCTCATTTGGACTGGAGTTTTCGTTGGCAAGGTCAGTGTGTTGAGTCGAATTACCTAACCAGGTAGCTGATTAAAAGCTTGAAGCATCATATATTTTCTCTCTAAGCTGCGACATCTTGGGACTAATTTTGGTATCGAGTATGACTATCACTCTACAAGACATCGTCAACGAAATTAGAAATCTCAAAGCAGATCTGAATACTAAGATAGATGGCGTTAAGGAAGACATCTCTGATCTAGGAAGCAAACTAAGCAATAAGGTCAGCGAACTAGAGGCTCGAGTAAACAGAATCGAAACTGACAACGCTGAACTGAAAACTAGGTTACTGCAAGCAGAACGAAAGCTGAAGAGTAGAAATCTAATATTCTATGGTTTGCGAGAAAATGAGAATGAGGACAAGAGAGATCTGCTTAAAACGGTTTCTGCTATAATCTCGAACGAACTTAAAGTTAACTTCCAGTCTATAGAAATCATTGATCTGTATCGACTTGGAAAGAAAACTATCAAACCAAGACCTGTCCTCGTTGCATTACTCTCTGGTTTTCTTCGGGATGATGTAAATTTATGAAATTCTGATGTCTATAAAATCTAAGGCTATTGGAGCAGATGAAATTGGAATCAACATGCTACTACATAGTTGTCCTTTCATCTTAACCTTCATCGAGCACATTTTCAATTTCTGTATCTCTAACAATGTTTTTCCCTCTATTTGGAAAAAAACTCATGTTATACCTCTACCTAAAGTTAGTGACCCACATGATTTAAAAGACTTGAGGCCTATAAGCATCCTTTGTACATTATCTAAAGCTTTTGAAAAGGTTCTTAGTAAACAGATCAAATCATACCTATATAGATTCGATATTTTGCCTCATTGTCAGTCTGGTTTCAGACCTAACTACAGTTGTATGACTGCTTTATTAAAAGTTACTGACGATATACATGCCGCTCTGGACAAGAATGAGCTAACCATTTTGATACTATTAGATTATACTAAAGCTTTCGATAGGATAGACCATCAACTACTCTTATCAATTCTGCATTACATCGGTTTCGGAAATGGTTCTGTGAATTTAATGAGACATTACCTTGCTAAGCGGCTACAGGCTGTGATACATGAGCAGTCATCATCCCAATATCTTTACTTGAAAAGAGGTGTCCCTCAAGGTTCCATATTGGGTCCTCTTATGTTCATAATCTACACCTTCGAATTCACCACATACTTGAAATACTGTCAATCGCACTACTATGCAGACGATACACAATTATATTATAGCTTCAAAGAAAGCGATGTCGCAACAGCATGTGAACGAATCAATGATGACATTAAATCGTTAGAGATGATTTCTACTAATTTCAATTTGGCTATAAATCCCTGTAAATCTAACGTTATGTTATTTGGAAGTACACCAGCTCGCAAGCGGTGTGTTGATCTCATAAATATTATTGCGGGTGATGTGAACTTGACGCTAAATGAAAATGCCAAAAATTTAGGAATATTATTAGACAATAAGTTGAGATACTCATCACATGTTACCATGATACTTCGCAGAGCTTTTGGTAATCTCAAACTCATTTATAGTAATAAAGCACTTTTGAATAAAAATCTCAAGATAATGTTGTGTGAGTCTCTAGTTCTGTCCCATCTCAATTATGTAGATGTAATCTATGGGCCCAATCTTTTGAAATCAGACTGTCTTAGAATTCAACGAGTACAAAATTGCTGGGTTCGGCTCATATGTGGCCTGAAGAAGGGAACACCTACATCACCACATTTAAGAAGTCTGGGTTGGTTGAATATGGAAGAAAGACGCTTAGTGCATGCTTGCATTATTTTTCACAAAATCATAATTTCGAGAACTCCACCATATTTATACAATAAAATCAGATTCAGAACGGATGTTCACAACCTCAATATTAGACACAAATCGCGCATCACTCCTCCACAGCATAAGTCAACTTTCTATGAAGGATCTTTCAGTTTTCATTTGACTAGGCTATACAACTGGCTTCCAGAGGAGTTGAAAAGTGTATCTGTTTTTGTCCTCAAACAGAGGCTGAAAAATTGTTTGATATCAGGGAGAATTTCGTTTCCTTGATATAGTTCTCTGTCAATATCTGTTCACAACTGATCTATGAAAATATCTCTAATATAGGACTATAATTCATAAATATGTATATATCTTCTCTCTTTTTTTTCTGCTTTTTCATCTTTCTTCCTTCTGTTATGAACATAATGATGTTTCAGATGATTATGCATGTATCATTCAATTATTATTAGATTCTAGTAGTTAGTTATTTTTAAATATATATTTGAACTTATTCATATTGACTTGAATGCATATGAATGAGTTTTTACTGGTTGAGTGGAAGAGCAAATTCCTGTCTTCACAGGCAATCTGAACTCTGCCATTTGGCAGGCATTTATTAAGTGTTCAACCTGTATTATTATTATTATTATATGAACTTCTCTCCTTAAAATCATCCAAGGATCATCGCCCTTTAGGATCAGCATTCAATTATGAAACACCCTGTATATTCAAGATGTATCAATACTTTCTAGGATTCCTGGCTTTGTTTGGAAAGCCAACTAGTAGAAAAGAAGAAGCCTCCATGATAAAGTGTCATTCATCTCAGATTAATTTCTTTAAATCACTCAAAAATAATGGAGGTCTTAGAGAATTTGAATTTTTTCGGATATCTCCGGAAGTATTCGATACACAAATTTGTCATTATCCAACCGACACTGTATCTCTTTCGGTTCACGAGCTCTCACTGATGAGGCTCTAATTCCAGCCACTCTGTAAATAATAATTGGTGATTTTCATTATTGACAAGAACGTTTCATCATTGAGTATCCCAATCATCACATCTCGAAGTCGTTGAATAACAAGTGATTGAAACACTATTTCCTGATTCAAATGAGAAACTGGAACTCTTTCACATAATAACAGACATTTTTGAATGAGTAATTTCCTACGTTTTATCAACATTATCAATACCCGATTGAATGGCGTATCAAGTACATAAAAAATTGGAAATATGTGAATTCAAAAAGTTTAAATAAACAAGAATTTGTTGTTTCAATCTATTATTATTCTAACGTTGAATGTTGAATACAGGTTATTTCTAGCAATTATTCTTCCGTACTTTGTGAATATGTCGTTTCATTGAGATAGAATGACGTAGTATTGCTAGAGAGTGTCAACGTTTTGTTTCAACGTCTTATAGTTGTTGTAGATGAACATAAAGTTATAAATTGTTGGGATGCTGACTTGAAGATTCTTTCTCCAAGGTATGGATAATATGTAGGTATAAGGTTCAATACATCTCACCTACATATTGAGTTCATATCAATGATCATATCAACATCAATAAATTCAATGAGTTGTTCCAATATCGTTTCCAGACTCTAGTTTCCAGTATCTTTTCGAAGATCAATCTGAAAGTTTTCATGTGAAAATCATCTGGGTAATCCCCAATATCTCCTCATTTTATTCGTTTTATTTGTACAGGGTGGTGCAGAATTCAGAATCTTGATCACCCGGTATATGTCCCAATTAAATATCAGTAGAGAGTTAATCAAAAGTTGAGATAGGGACATGTAAGCCGTTTTGACCAATTATGAATAGTTTCGACACAAAAAATGTTTGAACTTGGAAAATCTCGATTTTTCACACCCTATATTTCAGTAATTAAAACTGCTAGACCCCAAGTATGATGGGTCGTTGAAATTAGCTTATCAGGGAGAATCTCAAAATGAAATAATGAATAGGGTGTTTGATAGAAAAAAGTTCAACTTCAATGTTTCATGGTTTTTGGGGACACCCTGTATGTTTCGAAATAATTTTAAATGGTAGCCTATGTTGACATGCAACTTCCTAGAGAGGAAGAATTCCAAGAAGATAAGTGGTTAGCCTTCTAGAGACTGAGGCGTTACTGGTGGCCCACCCTGTATATCATTTCGTTATTAGATGACGGTCGAAATTTGACGCCGGCTTTCGGACTATTAGATATGTTATGAGTTGGGATGTCATGTCAATAAATAAAACAGTCATAGAAAAACACCAAACATTTGATTACGATGGTAGGGCTCAGATATCCCAGGTTTTGACAAATATGTATAAATAAAAAAAATATTTTCTCTCAAGAAACTACATTCAACTGATGCCATATGGATGAGAATATATCTAAATGAAATTTTATATCGGCCTTCAAAACCCAAGATTTGGTGTCAGGACACATTATAGCCATTGCAGATTTTTCAAGAACAAGCAATTAAATATGGGAGGATTCGATCATCAGCGCGTGTAGAGGGAAGTATATACCTTTTATATGTGTTTTGATCAATTTGTGACCTGGCTATATGATTTAAAATTGACCAGTATACATGCTAGCATTGGGCAATAGGTGTACATACATTTTTCTAAAATTCTTTATTATTTTTCCTAAGATCTATTATGACAAAACAACAGATCATAAACATAAACCACAGTCATTGACACTTGACTCAGCTAGAGGTCCGCTGAAGGCAATAATTCAGTTAACCATGACTTTCGGTATGCCGTATGAATGCATTTTTAGACCAATCAGAATGTATAAACACGCGCCTGCGTGATCCGATTTCGGCGCAGTTGAAGTTTGAATATTCATCACTTTGCAAGCATTTGGAGAAGTTTTGCTCAAGTTTCCATTTTCTGCTGATGGAAATTTTCAAAATATTGATCAGTTGACTCACCATAGTTGTGGAAGCACTGGTTTGGTTTCCTTGTACAGAGAGCTCTCTCGCACTACTTCCGCACTGTTGCCAGCTCATGTACTTATCCTTTCATCCACTGTTTCTTGAGATGCACCGATTTAAGTTAACAACAAGTGTTCAAAATTAGCGCCACCCATTTCTCGCACGGCGTAGTAATGATTCACTAGCCCGCTGAAAACTACCTTGTTGTCGCATTACTTGAACCGCATTGTTTCTTTTTTTCCTCGAAATCTCTTGGTGGCCACGGTACAGGCTCTCCACGACCAATCCATTTTTGTAGAAATTCGCCGTTCGAAAATTCCCGAACTATTGCACAGTAATGGCTAGGAGCTTCATCATGGCATGAAAAACATTATTTGTCCCAATGGCAAATCTTGTAAAAGAGTATCTAGATCATGTTGCAAAAATTCCAAATAGGAAAGCCCATTCATTCTTGGCGGCAACTCATGAAGTCCAATTAGAACTACGTTCACCACTCCACCTCATTGATTGATCGAAAAGCGATGTTGAAAGTCAGGTTGCTTAGTCACATAAAAATTTTCAACTGTCCAATGGTGATAATTATGATAATAGAAAATACCATTTCGGGTGAATGTTATCTCATCAGTGAAAAGAATTTCATTCAGGAAATTTGAATTGACTTTATGTTGACCTAGTATCCATTCACAGAATTGTATCCTTCGTGGATAATCTTCTGGCTGCAACGACTGCACACGCTGATAATGGAAGGGATGCTGCATGTCCTCATTCGAAGTCCGCCCGACAACTTAATTTGGAACCCCTAACTGACGACCAATGCCGCGGGTAGGTTGGATCGTTTTCAGAAATGTCCAAAATTTGTTGTTCTATGTTTATAATTCTGAGAGGTCTATCCTATTCCTACCGGCATCTCGGCCTTTGTGAGTGCATATTTCACCTGTATCGCGGGCTCTTTGGACATGTGCGACAAACCTCTGCGACCACGGGGATGGGGACAATTAGGAAACCGTTCTGCACAAAGGCGGTAGGTGGCCTCAGAATTTTGTTGCGTTTCCTCATTAATTTGGAGCATATCTATCATATATTTCCATACACATGGGGCTTATGTCATTTTGAGGAATTGAGATTATTCAATACAAGCACAATGCACAAATGAAACTAAGAGGTTTTCATAGTATTACACAAAAAGCACAGCGGAACTGGTCAAAGCTGGTAATCTCACCAGTGAAGTCACATCCGTTTGGGTAAGTACACCTCACTTATTACCTCATTAATTACAAATTAATGGAGTGGAGGTCGGAAGTACAAAATATCCCTCTAATGTGTGAATGAAGAGCTTTCTTAAACTGAATTTGATGTGGGAATCCCCTTTCGTAGTTTGATTGTTAATTCAATGGAGAAAGTAGCAAGTTGCCTTCAACACATTTTGAATAACATTTGGAATAGATATTCACGTAACCAGTGACGCGTCATTTTGTGTGACGATGGAATTCTGCAGAACGAGATAAGCGACATCCCACAAAACGAAGGGTTACACAAAATGCGTTTCCTAACGTCTTACGTGCAATATTTTTTCTAATTTTGATGAAAACTTCTACTTGAACAGAGATAATGACCAGTTCTACACTCGGTTCTACATAAGTTCTAACAATTATGTACAAAACTTATCACTCCTAGTAGGCAAGTTGACTTCGTCCGTCACTTTGAAGTAGCCGTAAAACAATAATATGGTCTCGCATCAGCGACGAAATTCAAGAAATAGACTCGTTTGGTATTGACATTAGTGGAAATGGCTGATTCAAGTTCAGATTTTCCAAGTGATAGCGGGGAAGAGCACAAAATACACTATTCTATTCGTCCATCCATATTTTCATGTCATACCTGGTGTTGATATGGATAATTCATCACCAGTTATACAGGGTGTTTCATTGGGAAAGGTAAATAATTCAACTGTGGATAGGGGTCACTGAGGTGATTTCAAAAAACCCATGGTTGATGGGTCTTCGACTTCTTATAACCGAGATACAGGATGTTTCATCAATTTTGTCCATATCTTCATTGTCTCATAACTTTCCAACCAACCTGTATATATTTAAAAAAATTGGTACACTTGCTCAATCTACCCTGTGGAATTGATTGAGGCAACAACAAAAAATAAAATCCAGGTCCGGCTTCACTTAAAATTCACAAATTCTTTCTGCCAGAAAACAACACCCTATACATTCGAATTTCTCATTTTTTTTGCCATATCTGAGAAGAACATCAGTATTTCTATTCAACGATGTGCTTTTTATTCGTGCACAGACGATTTTAACTATTCATATTATGTGCTCAAAATATTATTTTTGCTCATTTTGGAGTACAAAATTGGAATCAGACGAGATTTATTAATTTTATTACTTCCTATTCAGTATACGGGAATATTACATTAAGAAGGAGTAGTTCATATCGGTCTTTGTTCCAGACTTAGTTGCAGGTCCGTCATCAAAACTATACAGGGCTTTTCACGATGAGCGTTAACTTGACGTTTTCGGCAAACCAGGCAACGGATAAATCTGAAATTTCGATAGTATGTATAAATTAACATAATCTACACTACTGAAATATTTGAAACGATTTGGCCTTGCCGCTTCTACTAGAAAATAGCAGCAACTTCGATTTTTCAAATGGGTCACCCTGTATTTCATTACATTCTTGGATTCTTGCTGAACAGCAGAATTCATCGATTCAAAACATTCGAGATCTAGCGGGACTGATAACAGATATAGGATGTGGAAAATCGAGATGTTTCAACTTTAGAAATGTTTTGTGTTGAAACTATTTATTATTGCATGGTCAAAACGGCTTCAATGTCCCTATCTCAACTTTCCATTCGATATTCAATTGAAACATCAGATGCAGGGTGGTGCAGAAATCTGAATTATGATCCATCCTGTATTTGTTTTGATTAAATGTCAATAGATACAAAGTTAAGATAGGGACATAAAAGCCGTTTTGATCGATAATAAATATTTTCGCAAAATAATTCTAAAGTTGAAACATCTCGATTTTTTTCACTCTGAATATCTCAGTTATTAGTCCCACTAGACCCCGATCTTTGTGAATCGATTAAATCAGCTCTTCAGGAAGCATCCAGGGTGTCCCATTTGTAAAATCAAAGTTACTGCTACTTTCGAGTAGAAACGGCAACGCCGGGTTGTTTCAAATATTTCAGACGTGTAGATCATGTTGATTTATACATACCTTCGAATTTTTAGATTTATTTGTTGCCTGGTTTGCCAGAAACATCTAATTAACGCTTATCGTGAAAAGCCCTGTATAGCTTTGATGACGGACCTGCAACTAAGTCTAGAACAAAGAACGATATGAAATACTTCTTCTTAATGTAATACTCACGTATACTGAATAGGAAGTAATAAAATTAATAAAAAATCTCGTCTGATTCCAATTTTGTACCCCAAAATGAGCAAAAATAATATTTTGAGCACATAATATGAATAGTTAAAATCGCCTGTGCACGAATAATAAGAACATCGTTGAATAAAAATTTTGATGTTCTTCTCAGATATGGCAAAAAAAATTAGAAATTCGAATGTATAGGGTGTTGTTTTCTGGCAGAAAGAATTTGTGAATTTTAAGTGAAGCCGGACCTGGATTTTATCTTTTGTTGTTGCCTCAATCAATTCCACAGGGTAGATTAAGCGAGTGTACCAATTTTTAAAAATATATACAGGTTGGTTGGAAAGTTATGAGACAATGAAGATATGGACAAAATTGATGAAACATCCTGTATCTCGGTTATAAGAAGTCGAAGACCCATCAACCATGGGTTTTTTGAAATTACCTCAGTAACCCCTATCCACAGTTGAATTATTTACCTTTCCCAATGAAACACCCTGTATAATATCTTAGCTCATGCAGTGTATAATCTCTGGCTCATGCAACTCGACGGTCATCTCACGTAGTGACGTATCTCAGTTTCCCTAATTTCACAGCAGAGCAGTTCAAAGATTTCCAACATCCTAATTAGCTCATATTTCAGAGGGTTGTTCATGGAAGATCATTATTTGTCCATTTATCAGTGGATGAACTGGAACTAGTTATCATGATATGGTGAGATTTCGAAAAAGCATCCTCAAAAACGAAAAAAAAAAGTTATGAGATACGTCACTACGTGAGATCATGTTTGTTAATGGACCCTCAGATACACCCATGGATATCGAGTGAATTCAAACGAATAACATATCTGAATATTCATTTTCATTGATGAAAACACAGAAATTCATTCCACTTGTACAATCCTCCTTTCAGTACCTTGATATACGTCACCCAAGATATTTTGATTTCCGCGACAAACCCAATGTTTGATACGTCACTTTCGACATTTTCAGCACATAATGAAAATATATCTCACGTACTGACGTATCTCCTATAGTTAGGTCACTTCGTGAGATTCGGTAGTCCAATAATTTGAGATAGGCTGGGTATTAGATTTCCAATTGCACGAAAACCATTGAATATTGAGTTACGCCACTTCGTGAGATCATGAAGTACAAGAATATAAATCACTTGACGAAGTATCTCAGATTCCGATTTTTTATGAGATACGTCATTACGTGAGATGACCCACGAACTGGTTACGTGAAGTGAGACGTTTTAAGACTTCCGTCAGTTCTGAAAGTGTGAAATTACATGTTAAAATTAGGCGTTAGCTTTCCCTCTGGCGTCAGCCTAAATTTTGCATTCAGTTCATTGACTGTAGATAACCCTTTCCAGACATAACGTAAATTACTATCATCCTCATTTTCTTTCGGAAGATTCTACTTTTATGTCTAATTTCAATCGTATCTGGATTTTTTTTTCAATAGTTACACTACTCAAAATGTCTGCAACATACTTTTTAGACCCCACGTATTTCAAATAACAAATGAAAAACATTGTCTCACAAAATTATTGAACGTCCGGCAACATTGCGTGCACCTGCTTCGAACCCTTGGTTTTAAGGGTCAAACACTTCATGCAGGCGGCCACATTCGTGGGGGGATTCTCAAAAGTTGCTGCGAAACTTAACATGGCAATATCTTCCAAAATAATTTTTTTTGACAAAAATTGATTCTTTTATTTCGTTTCGTCTATTCGTGTCCAATTACCCATTTCATTTACTACCCCAATTTTGGAAACACCCGGTATATCTAGTCAGAATTGAAACACCACTAGAAGACCGTATTCAAAATGTTTTTGTAGGGTTTTGTCATTTTGGAAAGTCTCCCGACGACTGTTTACCCAGAACACTGAAACTTGTCGACCTTCGATAGAAGGATGCACAGATTGTTGATTTGTTGTCCCCATTATTGTTGTGTCACGGCATCACGGGAGGTCCAAACTATTCCAAACAGTTCTGGATAATAATGATAACAAAGTTCCTGTGCTGGTTTGCGATACAAAATTTCTTACCTGTATAGTGTATCTTCTGCATTTTTCATATTGATGAAATATTGGTGTGTATCAGATTCCTTCACAACAGTATAATTGATCCTTGATTGTCTCGCTAACTGTTCGAGAGACTGAACAGGTGCCTAAAAAAAATATTTTTCATGAGCGTCGGTATTATTTATCGTAACAATACAATCCGAGGTATACATATAATGTTTCTTCTACTTCTAACACTGAAAAATCAACATCTTTCATCAATTCAGATTTTCATTTCCATTAGAAAAGCAATGCCATTCGCCGTGTATATTCAGCATTATTCAGCATATCACTAGAATTTGTAGATCAAGTGGCCTAGGATTTCAGTTATCGAGCAAATTTAAAGGGAATTCGACTATCATAAAATGAACGCTGTATTGAAATTTAGGTAAAATTGTGAATGGATACAAAAACGAGAGAGAATTTGAGTAACATTCATTCTGTTAGAAATCTTGTACTCCGCCTGCACGAAGTTAGGAAGGATACTGATAGGTATATATCGCAAGTAGCAATTAAAAATACAGTACCTACTCATTAAAATGTTTTGAAATGTTTGAACATTAAAAATATCGCACATGATACTTTTAACAATCATTGAATTGGTACATAATATCAAGCTGGTGTTCCCCAAGGGTCTAATCTGGGACCTTTACTTTTCCTACTATTTATAAATGATATTTGTGATTCCATTTCTTCTTAGAAATTACTGTATGCTGATGATATGAAGATATATAGAGAGGTTAAGAATGTATCAGACTGTGTGTCATTGCAAAATGACTTGGATTCGCTAAATGACTGGTGTATTCGTAACAGGCTTTATCTAAATATCAACAAATGCAAGGTAATGACTTTCTACCGAAAGGTCGAATCAATTGAATATAATTATACTTTAGATAATACCATTTTATCCCGTGTGTTGAATACTAAAGATCTTGGTGTCATGTTTGATGATAAACTCACATTTTCTAATCATGTTGAAAACATTGTTACCAAAGCCATGAAAATGATGGGTTTCTTGATTCGAAATTGTAAGGAATTCGAGTCTCTTGATGCTATCAAAACTATATATTTCTCACTAGTCAGAAGTAAACTTGAATATTGCAGCACGGTCTGGAACCCTTGTCAACAAAATCATGTCAATCTCATAGAGTCTGTACAGAGAAAATTCGTGAAGTTTCTTTATTTTAAAAAACATAAACAGTATCCTCAGAGAGGATTTGATTACAATGCACTACTGGACGAATTCAATCTGCCTTGCCAACGTGAATGTCGGGAGAAAAGTGACTTAATATTCATTCATAAAATTGTAAACAACAGTATTGATTGCTCAACCCTAGTTTCTTCCTTAAATTTCAATATACCACGGTTGGCGTCAAGATCGAATATAACTTTTCGTATTTCAATTCCACATACTCTCCACCACTTAAACTGTCCAGTTAGTTCCATGTGTCGAAGTTACAATAATCTACAGACGGATGCTGATATATTTTTCTTGACTTTAACACAATTCAAGAGAAAAATATCCAATTTACTTCTGAACTAACATACAGTCATTCATATATACCTAGGTTTGGATAAGATAGTATAATATACTGCTGTAATTGGGCTTTAGGCCTGTTGGATGTATAAACAATAAAATAAAAAAAAATAAAAAATAAAAATAAAAATATCATATATCGTATCTACCGCCATAGCTGAAACTGTTTTGATTGGGCCGAAAATGTGTCTATACCGTCAGTCATGGTTATTGAAAATCACACATGGCAGTGACAACTCACGTATGATTCATGTTGTGACATTCTTAGAATTTATAATAATCACATTCTTTCAAACATTTTTCGTACTTCTAAAATTGCCTTCAACTGTAGTGAGATTCGTAGTTTCAACTATATTGGTTTTAAGTATAGCATTGGTATATGTATGCGAGAGTAGGTATAGTCCATATCATTGACACTATTGACAGTTTTATCTACCGAGGTAAAATTTCTTTATCAATAATTCATCACTCACTTATAGGTTTGAGAAGTGTTACTTCTCATTGGAGGGACTCCTCGACTGATTTCTTAGGTTAGTTGTGGAAAAAATTACATTCGTTATATCTTGAACCAAGATATTCTCAACATATCTATCCAGCCATGTGAGTAGATGAGTTTTCTCATCTTGGATTTTCATTTGGATGGAAAAATACTGACCATTCACCATTTTTGCTTGTTTGATTGAGTCAATATATCCGTCGAAAAATAAATAACGCACTAACGCACTCGATAAGTATATATTATAATAATTTCAATCCAGAGTGACATGTGAATAATTCAGAGATTCTGATATATCTGCATATAAGTACATTTCGCATTTTACTACCCATACACACCTGCATTCTCTCAACGGTGAGGAAAGCAGCCAAATTCGCAGTGAAAGTAGCCAACATGAGGACCACGAACAACCAGTAGGCTGCCACCAGCGTTCTGCCCGAAAGAGCTTTAGGCGCTTCACCTCCTCCTTGAGGTGTGAAAGAGGTGAGTGCAAACCAGAAACTCTCCTTCAAAGTGAATTCTCTGCAAAAAAATTCATTAAACAGGGTGATTCAAAATTCGATGTGAAAATTTTCAAGGGCGTATTGTTGGCCTAAAAATGAAACCTTCTCTTTATATAAACATGTGTCCTCAAATGCACCTCATCCGAGGTACAGCCACTGTAAGTTTGGTGAAAAAAAAATTATCTGAAATTGTGATCATAATAACAATAAATCAAATCGCCTGAAAATTGGAATACTCCTGTTTTTAGGCACTCTTCTTTTTATTTGCTTCAAGAATGATGTCAACTCAGTTTTGAGGAAGTTGAAGTATGGCCACCCTTGGAGAGGATTAATTTTAGAACACATGATCATAAAAAAAAGTCTCTTGTCCAAGAGCCGGCTGCAAATTTCGACCGTCATCTGATAACTAAATGATATATGTCCCTCCTTTGTAGGTTTTCAAACGGCACCTGTGCCAATCACTATCATGAACAAAATAGTCAAATAATTGCACTTTCCTGTGCGAAAATTTGCACTCGATTTCGCGATCTGATAACGAGATAAGAATTATGTCATCCCCCGCACAGCACATAATTTCCAATGGACGACCGTTTCACGTCCAGCTTCAGTCCAAAAACGTCCATGTATGTTAAATGGGCGTGCATTGTACGTACAAGACACGGACGTACAATGGACATTATGAATTTGTACATCCATTGTACGTACTTATAATGTAAATGAATAGACTGATTTATTGATATATATTATGTTCAATTATCTCGATCATACTATAAAAAAACGCATTCCATCAGAAACTCATCCGAACGTCCAATAATAAACAACCATTGGACGTCCACTAGTAAACATCAAATGGACGTTCAACTCATATACATAGTTCGCACTCAAACATTCAATATTGATTATTGATTCGATCTGGAATCTTCACTAGTGATATAATATATTATCAACGACACAGAACCATTTTGTTATACTCAAACAACCAATATGTGAGGTTGGGTTGATAATCGCCATGTTTATTGTTTACCACGGGTGGCATTTTGAATGATTTTTTTGTGTAAGGAAATCTTCTGGAATAGTCTGATATTGTCTGATCTTTTGATTGATTGTATGTAGTCTGTGCAGTTACCTATTATACAGGGTGTCCCGAAATTAGCCTGCCAAACTTTACCAGCGGCTTCTTCGACCAAAAATAGGAAGAAAAGTTCCATTGAACATGAATCGAGAAATGTCTTCTAAGAGAGCTACGGCCCCCTGAAAGGGGGCTCCTGAAGATGATATTTCTTGAATATTACCGAAAAGCCACGTGATGAAATGATGCATTTTGATACAAGGATTAATATTTTCATACCCAATGCGGTGAACATCGAATCATTTCGAAGTTTCATTCAGGAGTGTATAATATACTGGGTGAGACTACATTAAATATTGCGTATATTATTTCTCGTATGCATATTTTTGGAAAATTTTATCTTGGATTATAAAAATCCACACCATTTCACATCAAGAAGTGTTCTTGATCCGCATCGATAAGATTTTTCATTTTCGAGTGAAATCGATTTAAAAATATTGATGCACCCACATCTTATGCATAACATTGCCAATAAAATTTTCGAATCATAGTGGCTCTGAAAAAATCAAGTATTTTTCTTCGATCAAACTATCTCATAAAAGCGCGAAAAAAAATAAAAGAACTACTACAATTTTTGTGCATTTTTTTTCATTTCTACTACGCCTCATTGCAATGGTAGGCATAATATCTGATATGTAACAATATTTTTGAATTGCTTTTACTCGATGACAATACATTTGATCTTCACGGAACAAGATTCCTGTTTTTCTGTGAAAAGGTGTTAAATTTCATAATCTGAGATCAAATTGTCGGAAAATATGTGTGTGTGTGTGTGTTTAAAAGTGTTTTTAACCGCCAGCTTAGTTGCAAAGCAACCCTCGAAAGTCAGAGACTTGTGTGAGTTAAGAAGACGGGGACCTTAGCTTTTTAAGTGTCATCCGAAGCACTACTCGGCTGGTAACCGTGGACAGTCCAAAGGATTGATATCTAGGTACCAAGAATGTTGGGTTGGCCACCTATCTCCTCCCGCCCAACGAAACTACCGAAAATTAATTCAGTGCTCGCGCCGGGGATCGAACCCGGACCGCCTGGGCAACAGCCAGCGACTTTACGCTCACGGCCACCAGTCCAGTACACAAAAAATTTTGAGCAGTATTTAATATAGTCCCACCCTGTATTATACACTCCCGATTGAAATTTTGGAATGATCATTCTCACTGCTTTGGGCATGGAAATCTTAGTTCAAGATGATTTGACCCTCAAGAATACCCAGTCCGCAAGACTTTATGAAAAAACACACGAGTAAAGTGCTCCCCAGGGGGGCTAGGGAAAAAAATCAAAAACTTTTCATTGTGTATTTCCATAAGATCAATCGATTTAAGGTGAAATTGAGATGATTTGACTCTCAAAAATACCCAGTCCGCAAGATTTTATGAAAAAACACAAGAGTAAAGTGCTCCCCAGGGGGGTCATAGAAAAAAAACTGAAACTTCTCATCGTGTATATCGGTGAGCTGAATCCAGATATGCAATAAAAACATTGAAAAGTTTGATGGAAATAGCCAGTCCGCAACGTTTTATTCCAGTCCGCAAATTATACACACCCTAAGATTTATTCATTCATTCATTTTTTGCCAGAAAAAAGAAAAAATTGTACATTATTACATATTTTGAGTGGTTCATAATAACTGCAATACATGGGATGAATACACTGATACCTACGCCGTTGTCCTTGATATTACTTGATAGTTTACAAGATATGGTAATCTGTGAGTAAGCTCACCAAGTATATTATATCAATGCGGAGAACTGTGCTATCTTATTTAAATCATATTATGTTTATTTTCATTCCATATAAATCTCCTTATGTATAAGTTTTGACGAAATCAATTGTTTTTAAACAATAAATACATTTACTGGCATTTTCACAAGGCAGCAAATAGGTATACCTGTGTGTGAAGGATATAATCATAATTATATACAAGTAACTATGTAGAGAGGGTGAACAAGATTCAAAACGTGGAAAGGAGGAGAAGATTATATATATGATGATGATGAATACACTCTCTATACTCCTGGTGAATATGAGTTCTAGAAAACTTTTGTAGACAATTTTGAAAGAGAGTGCGACTGATGCATGATGGTGAATCTTATTCATAATATTCATATGGAGATGGAAATAACGATTGCCAATGGAGCCCACTTCGATCGAAGAGCTTTTGTAGAAAAGATAGTGTTTTATTTTTCATCTCGCTTCCTGTTGAACTTTAATCAAATTTTTGTGTTATTTCTTCAAGTGGTGAAATACCCTGAATATAGAAATAAATGCTTTACTCAGTTTTTTCATGAATTGCAAATTTTCACAAAGTTTTACCCATTATTTGCAGAAGACATTGTATCAGTATCCTCTGAATTCATTCAGATGTACAATGAATGTACATTGGATGTCCAAAAAATACCCAGAGTGGTTGTTATTTGGATGACTTCTGTACATCCATTTCACTAAATATAGACATTCAATGGACGTCCAATGTACGCACATTGTACGTCCATTGGACCATTCCTGGACTAGGAATGTACTTCCAAAATTATTCAGGTTTTTGTGAAAGAAGGAGAGCCGGCTGCAGATTTCTACCATCATCTAATAACGAAATGATATATGTCTCAAAGGAAAGTGGAAACATTGTAGTTTGGCACCTGTGTCAATCACTATCCTGAGCAAAATGATTAGAAAAATGCACTCTCCTGTGCGGAAATTTGCACTGCGATTTGATAACGAGATAAAAATTATGCCATCCGATACCAATTGAATGGTAGATATCAAAAACCTACCTGTGCCACATCTCATCAGTCTGAGCCTGATCCACAGCACAGCGATTTATTTGCTGCTATTACTACAGACATATTTTTGTCATGTGATAACGAGTTGAGACAAGAAGCGAACGAAACGGGATGATATTGCCTTTGCGAATATCCAAACGTGCGGGGATTCAAGTTAGTGACAAAGTGTCAATACTTCCGAGCATATTTCGCCCCCTTCTGAAGATAATATCCGATGGACCAGTGTAGAACTCATGTGGTTCTCACACTACAAGTATTCTAACCCACATGTCAAGTTTTACACTGGTCCATCGGATATTATCTTTAGAAGGGGGCAAAATATTCTCGGAAGTAATGACGCTCTGCCCTGACTTGGATCAGTTTGAATCGCGGCACGTTTGGATATTCGCAAAGGCGACATCATCCCTTTCCGTTTGCTTCTTGTTTCAACACCTTATCACATGACGGAAGTATGTCTAGAATAATATTGCAGCAAATAAATCGCTGTGCCGTGGATTTGGATCAGACTGAGGGGTGGCACAGGTAGGTTTTTGTAATCTACCATTCAATTGGTATCGAATAACATGATTCTTATCTCGTTATCAAATCGCGAAATCGAGTGCAAATTTCCGCACTCGAAAGTACAAATTTCTGATCATTTTGCTCAGGATAGTGATTGACACAGGTGCCGTTAGATGAACTACAATGTTTTTACTTGCCTTTATATTATACAGGGTGTCCCAAAATCAGCCTGCCAAACTTCACCAGCGGCTTCTTCGACCAAAAAGAGAAAGAATAGTTACAATGAACATGAGCCAAGAAAAGTCTCCAAAGGGAGCTACGGCCCCCTTAAAGGGGGCTCCTGAAGATGATATTTCTTGAATTTTTCCGAAACGCCAAGTGATGAAATGATGCAATTCGGTACACGAACTAATCTCACCATGCCCAATGCGGTGAGCATAATATAATTTCAGAGTTTCATTCAGGAGTGTTTAATACAGGGTGGGACTACATTGAATATTGCTCAAACTTTTCCGAATGCATATTTTTAAACGATTCAATCTCGGATTATGAAAATTCACATCATCTCACAAAAAAAACGTGCTCTTGTTCCGCATCGATCAGATGTATCATCTTCGAGAGAAGCGATTTAAAAATATTGATACACTCACATCTTATGCATAACGTTGCCAATTTTCAAATCAAAGTGGCTTCAAAAAAATCAAGTACTTTCTTTTTACCAAACAATCTCATAAACGCGCGAAAAATAGAAAAATAATGATGAAACGACTACTTCAATTTTTGTGCATTTTTTTCCATTTTCACTAGGCCTCATTGCAATGTTAGGCATGATATCTGAGATGTAACAATATTTTTACTCGATAATAATACATCTGATCGTCACGGAACAGGAGTACCTTTTTTCTGTAAATAGGAGTGAAATATCATAATCAGCGATTGAATTGTCGAAAAATGTGCATACAAAGAATTTTGAGCAATATTCAATGTAGTCCCACCCTGTATTATACACTGCTGATTGAAATTTTGAAATAATTTTATTTTCACTGCATTCGGCATGGACATTTCAGTTCTTGTACCAAATTGCATCTTTTTATTACATGAAGTTTCGAAAATACTCAAGAAATATCATCTTCAGTAGCCCCCTTCCAGGGGGGCGTAGCTTCCCCAGGAGGCATTTCTCGACTCATGTTCATCGAGTTTCCTTTTTATATTTGGTAGTAAAAGCCGCTGGTGAAGTTTGGCAGGGTAATTTCGGGACACCCTGTATATTATATATTATATATAATCTCGTTATCAGATGACGGTAGAAATCTGCAGCCGGCAATGAGGAGGAATGACCTAAAAGAGTTTACTTCAAAATGGTCTTCCAGTATAGAAACTCAATTTCATTGTAGGTGGATCTTGATTTGTTGAGGTTAAACCAAAGTTTCTATAATGTTTCACAGCCCACTGAAGTTATTTTTGCAATTTCCTGTGACGTATTTTCACCCGGAATATAGGATTCGAGAAACTATAGTAAGGCGAAACATTGATTCGTGGAATCCCCAATTTGTTATTGATAATAATTCTACAGGGTATGTCACGACGACCCAGGTAGCACAGGTTAGTGGAATGACGTCATAATGACGTCTTCTTTAGGTCATTATTGGTCAATGACGTCCTCGACTTCAGAGGGACCTAACAATGACGTCTTATTGACGTTCAATATTGGACGTCTTAATGACGTCCCTACAAAGTCGTATATCCGACCAAATAAAAAAAAATCAGTCGCTTTCTTACTTTTTCATCGTTTGTTAATTGTACGTACTAAATGTGTGTTTGTATATACAGTGTTTTCGTGAGTACTGATGAACAAATTTATTTTCAGCCAAATCATGCATTTTTGAGGAATTTTCTGAAAACGGTCGATTCTCATTTTCAATTTGCCATATATTCATGAGAAAAATTGAATATACATACATGGTGATCCACCTTTGAATTATGACCATAACGACAATTTTTTTGAATAGAGCATACCTTATATTATATTACTCAATCTTTGGAATAACCATGGGAAGCGGAATTCTAAAATGTTTAACACAATCATGTGGATTGTATGCGTCCAATAAATTAAATGCTCTCGCGTGAAGTAGTGAATAAATTCATTATTATCCAATATCTATCTATTTATCTCATATATTTCTGAGAAAACAGGAGAGGCTTTTATTTCTAATTCGACATTTATACGGAGGAATCATCAAATATACAGGATGATACACGATTGTATTATGACGTACACGACACATTTTTCAAACAGATAAATATTATTGAATTTTCGGAATCAAATGTATATCACACAAAGGGTTTGCATACAGGGCGTTCGTTAAATTCAGTTCTCTCGTAAAATTAGATCACCATTAAAATATAAAGATGACGTAATTTCTCCTGCACGAATCATTCTGTATATATTGATTTAATATGAGATGAAGCTTGAATGAGAATAAAATTCTACGGCTTCGAGCATTATTCTCTGAAAAAAAAAAAATATTTTTTTAATTTTCAACAAATTTATTAGCAAATTTGCAAAAGAACTTAATCCAACGAACGCAATGTATACAGACTCATATATTTTTCAATCCAGCTTTTCATAGAGACTCCAAAAATCGAATAATTTATAGGGTGTTCCTTTGAAAAAATGGTCGCGGACGTTGTAACTCTAACTTGAATCACCCTGTATATTCAATTTTTTCTCAATAATGTAATTAAAAATGGAAATCGACCTATTTTGGAAGATTCCTCAGCAAGGAATTGTATGGTTATAAGTACATTGATTGGCTACTTTATTTACTTCACGCGAGATGACTCAATTTAACGGACACACTGTATACAAACCCTATGTGTAATATATTTTTAAATTCAGATTTCCATGGATATTTCAAAAATTGAATGTTTATCTTATATAGGTTATTATTATTGTTTCCAATTGAAAAAATTGCCGAGGACGTCTTAACTTAAACGTGGATCACCCTGTATATATATGATTCTTACTTTCAAATGTGTCAAATCGGAAATAAAATCGACCTGTTGCAGAGGATTTCTCAGAAATGGATAGTTTAGCTAAAAATAAGTTTATTCAGCTTACATCTCGCCGACGCTCGCTACATAATTTTAGGTACAAATACGAGTAGCTAACGATATTGTCATATAGAGATTCATAGGATTCAACAGGACTGCCCGGGAGGACCATCAACCAAGTTACCACAACGTATAGTTACAAAATGAATGTCATCAAAGGTTTGTATGTATTATCATGTACCAATAATACCGTATATATATAAACCTCCTAATTTTTTTTATTTCGTCCTTTATTGGTCATTCTGCGACGTCATTATGACGTCAAAGTATGACGTCATATGGCTGTGACATTTTGACGTCATTATAGGGTCTCTCAGACGTCATTTTTGGACGTCCACTTCGTCATTTTATGACCAAAAAATGACGTCAATTGGACGTCACTCTGCTACCAGGGGAGCATACACTATCTTTATATCGGGAATCAATCTCGAGACATCCATAAAAATGTGCATGCTCATATCTCAGAATACTCTCTTTTCATTTAAAATATTTTCGAAGATGCAGTGTTGCCGCTTCTACTAGAAAGAAGTAGCAACATTGATATTTCAAATGGAAGACCCTGTATTTTATCGCATTTCCAGATTCTTCCTGAATAGCTGATTTCATCTTTGTATCACACTTTGGGTCTATCGAAAAAGATAACAGAGATATAGGGTGTTCAAAATCGAGATTTTACACTTGAGGATTTTTTTCTGTCGAAACTATTTATTATTGGTCGAAACGGCTCACATGACCCTATCTCAACTTTCTATTCACTATTCATTCATATTTATTCGGAATATATACAGGGTGGTTTAAGATTCAGAACTCTGATCACCCTGTATCTGTTCCGATTAAATATAAGTAAATAGTGAATCAAAAGTTGAGATAGGGACATGTGAACCGTTTTGGCCGATAATGAATAGTTTCAACACAAACAAATCCTAAAGTTGAAAAATCTCGATTATGAACACCCTATATCTCTGTAATCATTTCCGATAGACTCAAAGTGTGATATATCGTTGAAATCAGCTCTTCAGGAGAAATCCAAAAATGGAATAAAATACAGGGTAGTCTACTCAAAATAACAAAGTTGTTTCTACTTTTTGATAGAAGCGGCAACACTGCATTGCTGAAATTACTTTAAATGAAGAGAACGTATTGTGAAATATGAGCATGCATATTTTCATGTATTTCTCCCGACTGATTCTCGATATAGAGATAGTGTAAGCTCGTCGTGACATACCCTGTATAAAATCATGATTCCCTCTATAATCAGTCAATCAATGGTGTAAGTAGAAATTTCATTTGTGTGATGAAATTGATTATTATGAACAAATAATAAGAAACATTTGAATGATAATATCACTCAGCAACTCATTAATTTTTTTCATCTTGAAAAAACTCTATCTGTCATTACTGAATATGATATTATATAAAGCGTGTCTCACCTCAAACGCCCCTTCTTTCCAAATTCTGGCCAGTATGAATATCCATCAGTATGTTTTATTGGAATAAATTATATTATATTATTCTCCATGGTTTCAAACTACTATATGTAAATTTTCATGTGATTATTATCAGAATTTTCCAGGAAACGAGAGCATGAATTTAATTTCCTTGCCTGATGAAACAATTACTCCATTTTATCACAGTTGTGGTTATTGTCATGCTATAAATCGCGCCTCCCACAAAATTTCAATGAATATTCTCCTGATGAAAGCTCTGATATTCAATGATTATGAATTCTGATTTCATGATATTCGTGTTGTAAAATCATATTGCTATTAGATGCTCGTGGTCGTTGAATTACATACTATTTTCCACTGTTGATTGCAGAAATTACCACTTTTCAAGGAAATTCTATTTCATAAAAACTATAAATATAGACTCCGATGAGATTGATAATTTTTGAATGAAATTAAATTGAATGATTGTTAACTCAATGCCTCATCACATAAACTATGATTGAATACCTCTAATAACTCGTTATTATTATGTGGGAATGTCTAAATATGTACCTATTGCGGAAACCATTGCCAGTAATAGTTGAAAATTATGCCTTATATTGATAACACCCAATATCATAATATTCGAAATGAAAGGTTTGCCAATTGGAAGATCTAATTATTATAAACAATTTCATATGAAGATGCAAGAATTTCATGACTATATTATAATGGTACAGAAAGAAGTTACATTTTAAATCGTAAAAATCATCCATACCCAAATGATTCCAAAATATTCTCGATGAAAATAAGAATACTCAAAGTTGGTCGACCACGACTTTATGTGAAAAATAATCGATCAAACAGTAACCGGTTTCGGCACAAGGGCCATCATCAGACTGCAGTACCTAAAATACGCGATGAATGTAGAAATTGTGAAAAATGATTGTCACAGAAAAAACAAAACCTTATAAAGTCACAATGAATAATACAAAAGTTGAAACGTCATTGTATGATCATCAGGGAAAGTCGGGTGGAAATACGTTCAAAACGGCTGAAGAGCCAGAAATATCTAACCCTGATGATGTTGAACATTGAAAAACTGAGTTTTTTTTTGGAAAGTTCAAATCGTCACATGTTGACTGGAAAAAATTCATTCAGAGAATGAAATAAAAAAAATTACATGAAATGACAAGCTGTCACATAAAAGAACGAACATCATAAAACAAGACTGGTGAGAAGAAGATTTGTGAAGGCAAAGAATAGAAAACGAAGTGTCGTTTGGTGGAAAAAAATTAGAAAAAAAGAAGAAGAACCAAGAAAGTTACATCAGAACGATGAATCATTAAGATATGAAAAGAAAAGAACAAAGGAAGAAGAAGATGAAAAAAAATGGAATACAGGCGGAAATAGTTTTATGAAGTTATTTATATGGAAAATTTTATCACAAATATAAAGAATATCAGAATTGTTGAAAACAGTGAAAGAATGATATGAAATATCGATTCGAATGATATATATAACATCAAAAATATTGAAATATTCAAGAAAATCTTCAAAAGTATTTCAACTCTGATAGTCATCTGTATGAAGTATGAAGAGCCCCAGTATTTTCCAGTAATAGATTCACATTGTGGTTCTGCGAAACAGGATCACCATGTATGAAATGAGAATATATTAATCGTAGAATTTTATTGGAAATATATTCATCTTTTCTACGGGTATGACACGAAACTGTTGATTTCTAACTGTTTTTGATACTACAATGATGTACGTCTGCCTTGAATTCCATTTCCATTTGTGGTTATTATTATTCAATAAATCACGTCTCCCAAAGAATGTTGATGAATATCCTCCTGATGACAGTTCTTTCTTGAATAACTTCGACTTTGATTTTCACGTTATGATGTTCAATCAGTCAATCAATCAACTTTATCATTCCCAAAAAACATTTGTATATAGCGGGAAACATGGTGAATATATAAATATATTTGACACAATGAAGAAGGAGGAAGAAATGATTTATTTTTAAGTTCAATTGAGCATGATTCTCGATTGTCTCATCTTTTATGTACACAATGAAAAACTATAATAATTGTACGAGAAAACTATTAGAATGAGAAAAGATGTCATTATAGCACAGGAGTAGATGTTTCTTGAATACCTTTCTAAAATTTTCAATCCTATTAATCAGCTTCAAGTTAATCAGTAGTGAATTGTATGATGTGGTGGAATTTTAACCAATATCTGATTCAATTTTCTTGACAGAAAAATTATCTGCTTGTCTAGTTGTATGGTTGTGATGACTGCTATTAATTTGGAAAACCAAATATGGATTCTTTTGACAATATTTGACTGAATCTATATCTAATAACTAATCTCTGAATTCGTATTGCTATCAGATATATTATGTTGAAGCCAGAAGACAAGTATAGTTCTGTATAGTTTATAACTCGAACGACATGCTGATTTCCCACTCGTATTACAAGCAAACTTCATACTCTTGGAAAATTACTGTCATTCCGTGGTCGTGATTAATTCATAGATGTGAACAAAATATTTCCCATTCTGAAATCGAAATTTCAGGTTACTGTCAATGCAATGGAAAGTATAAGCGAATATTATGAAACAGATCAAGGTAAGAACACTCGAGTCTCCAAGATTTCATCATGAATTAAACTGTTCCGAAGTTCTTGTTTTCGAATACTAGAATGAGCGCCCTTCTGATGATGAAATTGGAACTACTCACTTCTTAAGTATTGAAATTGAATCAATCTCTTCCATTCACACTTACCTACATGGATATGGATAAGCATTCTTGTTGTTTCTGGAACTGTATGGCGAGTATTTATCGAGAAACCATACCATAAATCCAGTGACAATCAACGCAGCTACAATACTGAGCCATACTTCAAGTTTCAGTACAGTCATGAATTTGAACAACGAGGTTTTCCTAACTGGCTTCCTCATAACTGAAAGAGCATCAAATAAATGTATATCATGAAATTGTTGTGGTGGTAACTTTTCTTGAATGAGCGCTGATGATTTATGTATAATGACGGCTTTTGCCGTAGGTATCTAGTTGACAAAGTGCCAATTAAATATACCAACACTCTGACAATAATATCAACAAATCAAAATATTTACATTTCCAGAAATCGATTGGTTCGATAGAATGAACAATATTTCAGAGATAGTTACATGATGAGGGTGAGAAAATGAGAGAAATATAATATGCTTACCAATCGTTATTCCAGTTTGTTCGAAATATGGAGCAACGAAGTCGATCACCTCTTCTTTATCTGCTGTCATTATTATTGCAGTAATTGCTAAATCAGTTTGCTGAAAAAATATTTCTTATGATGGATTGATGGATATGATACAGTTTATCCGTGAAGCTATTATGAATTGATATCGCCAATGAAAATAATCAATGTTTGTTATTGGTGATCCTTACAGTTCGAAAGTGAACGATCACTTCTTTCATCATACGTATATCTGGAATGAATAATCGAAAGAATATAATCGAAACCATTAGTTTCATTTGATAAAACTACTAAAAAATACCTATCCTGCGTAGACACCCGTGAAAGATTGAAACATTTCGCTCGAAAATTCACGTAATGGTTCATTGAGATCAACTTCCGAATTTGGTTTGTTAACATTCATAGTGTAGTATGAACTTGTTATGATTCGCTCATTCAGAGTCGGGCTACCATTTGATTATCTAATAGGTTGAACATGATAATTTTTTGCTATAGGTAGGTATACTGCTATCGCTATCAGGCAGCCACTCTGGGACAGCATGATTTTTTTATAATTGCTTATCTGAATCACTACTAGTGAGTGATATGCCTGTGGCTGCAAGGTTCAACGCATGAAACTGCAGTCATTACCAAAAATACAACTGTCCGCCTGCGACGAAAATAATATTTGACGAGCCTACTTGGGGTTATTCAGTGCCTACTTATCGTTATCCGATATTTTGCTGATTTTTCCCCTCTATGAGCGTTTGTCAGACATGTTGCGTCCCAAAGACATGTTCAATCATCCCCTGTTGGAAAAACTCATGTACAGGACGACAATCTCGACGACATGACAGCTACGAATACTTTCTCTCTTCAATCCAATTCAGTACCAAGAATCTGAATCTGAATCCAAATATAGAATGCAAACATTCTTGAACAAGTGGAGGAATCTTCAGTGTCCCTTTCAATGCTTCTGTTGATATGAGTGCTCTAGTTATTACCAGGATTGATGGCATAATAAAAGTGCGTTTATTCAAGGTATTTTGTCTGAGATATTAGTATTCCACATTCAAAATTTCCTCGTTTTTGGTCTCATTGAACTTTGATATTGTCAAATTGGGTGGGTGCGAATCGATTGATCTATTGAATTCCAAAGATCATCGGTCCGAAATAAACTTTCGGAATCAATAAAATGCTATTCATACCACACACCAGGGTGAAAATATTAAAAAGTTGGATTGGATCTCAGTCAAAATGTCACCTACGTTTATGACTACAATTCTGGAAAATAACTAAATAGCTGCAGAAAGAATGTCATGCAAATAGCTATATGATCACCCACCAATATTAGCAGAGTTCTCCACTTATGATTATAACATTGCTCTACTCCTATTATTAGATGCACTCACTAGCGGTATCAAAGTCGTATACCTACTACAGACATATCGTCTGATAGCACTATACAGTTGCACTCGCTAGTGGCAGCAAGGTTCTAAATGTAATAATCGCGTTTATAATCATCAGCAGTTGACTTTGAGCTTCTTGGGATAATTCGCGAGAGAAGAGAACTCCCCCTGACCGGCCTCCTGAAAGAGGCAAGGAAAGCAGGCCTGGCCACCGGGTCAGGGGTCGAACCTCTCACCTCTTCTAAGGGGAGACACGTCGACTACTGGCCAGCACTGGGACTCTGTAACTCAAAGCGAAAGCGAAAGCATACGTAATCGACTGCTTATGCCGTTTCAGTATTCTGTATCAATATTCGGATGAGGTCGGAGACGCCAAACGTGAGTTCGTAAGCGAAGCAGAAGCGAAGGATTTTGGTTGTCGCTTTCTGCGATTCTCAATGATTGAGGTTATAGGTTTTGGTTTTTGTTGTTGTTCCTAGTTCGAACTTTGTGTTGATTTGAGAAAAATAATAGATTAATAAATGAGGAATGAACCCAAACATGGATAACAAAGCGAGCAAAAACACAACTCAGTCAGTGGGACAGACTCCTCAGTTTTACAAACAAAATCCTAAAGATATTCCAGAGAGATGGAAGTTCCCTTTGGTAGGATTAAGGTAGGGGATGAAAGAACGTGAGACGTGGGATAAAAAATATGATAGACAGTGTGATGAAAACATACAGCTCATTTGGTAGTCGAAAAATAAACTGAAAACTGTCATTAGTGCTGTTGAATAGGGTCTGGAATAATTCATATTCATTCGAATTATCCTTCTCTTTTTTCCTGATACATCAAAACAGGCAGATATAAGTAGCTTCTCCAAAAAATGAAATGTGCCATTACTGAATGTTGTCTCACTGAATCCTTGTTAAGAAAATAATGTTTTTGGTGTGAGTCCATTGAAGAAGACAATAATAGGTAATTAAAGAATCCTACTGATATAATATGCCGATACCTACAACAGTGAAACATAACAGAAAGCCTGGAACGTTCAAATTTGAAAAATTTGCATAATAAGTGCATTGGAAGGGAAAATGATTTGGATAGCAAAAACGTTGGAGACACCCAAGAAGAACTGTGTAATATTACTGTGTACCAATAAGGGAGAATCGAGAGTAAATTCCATGAAACAGGATTAACTGAACATTATTTACCATGTTGAACAAGAACGGATTCTACTTTCACTACATTAATAATCCCATTCAAGATTCTGAAGTGAACTGTAAGAAAAAGTGCATCTGTATAAATGCACTGTCAACATAATATAGCTGCCTTGCAGAAGGCGATTCAAGGAATTATATGTGCTTATCATCTTGTTTAATTTGCGACATAGAGAAGCAAGTTCTGATAGGTATTACATTATAGTATGTGAATAATAATATACCGAGTGTTAGATTATAGAATGATATGTCCATTATAAATATAAGCAGTTACATATCTTACAATATTATTGTTATTCTCAGATCATTTGCCTTTACTAGTTGCATATAAATAGAAAGCTATACCTGAGATATACCTAGTGAGAATATAAATACCAATTTTTTATATGAACAAAGTAGGTACATATTTTCCAATGAGCTGCTCTGTGCAGAAAAAGTTCTTGTTTGGCTGATTACTATTTTTGTTGGCCTTGATGTCAATATCTGTTTGTAGTCAATACATTCATTCCAATTCATAGAAATAAATCATCTTCATATGTGTTTTTGATGTTTTATTGAATATCTTTTCTCTCGGAAACTTCTCCAAGTGCTTTATTTCTGATTGTAACCAAAAATTAACAATACAATAATTCGTAAATGCCCCGCTTTTTCGATCCAATGGGACCAAGAGCTCTCGTGTGACCTCTTACAGCGCGGCCGTGAAAAGGGAGGAGTGACAGGAAGGGCGGCACAGTCCAGCCAGAGGAGAGTGCAGTCATCAGGCCAGCCTGATAGAGCAAACGCTGCGGACCATGGAGGGCCCCGAGGGAAGATCCCAAGGTCCGGAGCTGCGCTTCAGGAACTCCGGCATCGTGAAACCAGGATGGATCTTGGTGACCGCCCAGGATCCAACTCCGCTGGAGTAGCTCCTGAGAGGCTGGACTCCACCGACCTTTGAAAGCATGGCATTCAGAGCCGTGCCATCAACGGAAGCTCCGTGACCGGTGAAAATCGGCTTCTGGCTTAGGGCAGCTGAGATGGACGTTGCCAGGGTAACCAGGGTGCTGAGCCTCCAAAACCGTTCTTTGAACGTGGAGGGGTGAAGGCACCTAGAAACCGTAGGAGAGGCCAGAGGGTGGTTCCTGACATTTATGGTCAGCCAGGGGACTGCCAGGATCCTGGAGGAGCAGGGCATGGGGCTCTATTATGAGATGATCACCCTGGTGGTGCGTAGAGTACCGCCGGGTCCATGCCAAGTTTCCCCGGAGAAAATGACGGTTCCTCAGACAGGGCTGGGGAGGGGTACCACCCAAAGCATGATGAGGCAGCGATGGCGACATTGAGGGTGGAGCAGATAAATCTACAGGACAGTATGGATACAACTGAGGAACCAGAAAGCACCTTAACTGGTGAGTCTGAGATAGTTTCAACACAGGAATCATATGTTTACAGAGGTAGGATTAGGGTCCTGGGTAGTGACAGGTACCAGCTCCTAGTAGGAGAGGCAGGAGGAGAGGAGGCAGCACCGAGGACGGTGATCCTGGCGTCCAAGGACCTCGAAATGGTGTATTTGCAGCAGTTGGGGACCAGGGACGCCACAGTCGTCATCCAAGAAGTGAAGGTAAGATAAACTGAACATAGGTTGATGGTTGGTAGTGTGTATCTACCATATAGCGAAGCGCAACTCGCTCCAACGGAGGGATTGCTGAATATTGTGAGGTACAGCAGAGGTAACGGTCTTCGCATGATATTGGTGTGTGATGCGAACGCGCATAACACGGTTTGAGGTAGCACGGATGTGTATGCACAAGGTGAAGCGTTTCTCGAATATCTACTCTGATAACACAAATATGTCCCATGGATATATATCCTAAGGACGTCCTGTCGGGACATTCAGGACGTTCGAATTTGTGGGACGCACAAATGTCCCACTTGAGGACTAACTAGGGACGTCTTTGAGGGATGTCCCTGGGACAACTATCGAATACCTGAATCCTACAGTATTCCATATCAAGCACCACGGAGGACATCCTCAGGACAATCTATTTGCAACGCTGAGAGATATCAATTGGATGTCCTAGGGACGTACGAATTATTCTTGAATATGAATTCTTCTGGGTCCCTCTAGGAACAGATCTTGCATAACTGAAGAGGACCACCAGTTGAGTTGATGGTTCCCAATAGATCCTGAAGAAGTTTTACTAGGATGTCCGATGGACTTACGTGAAAGACATGGACGAGAAGTATTCATAGCCTACGAGGAATCATTCGTCGGCGAAAGTGGTGAAAGAGGTGAAAGTTGAAGTCCTCGCAGGGACAACATATTGAAAGTACCGACTGGGACGTCCACAGGACGTTAGTTCTATGACATTGGAAGATTTCAGTTCATGTACCAATGGGGACATCCGACGTATATCCTTAAGGGACATTCGAAGGACGTCCCTGAGGGACATTTTGATTGTTATACGATCTTGGAAATATTGAGGGCGTCTGTGCAGAGAAATTTGAAGGAGTATACTATCAGGGACATTGCATGGCTGTCTAGATGGGACATTATATGAGATCTGAAGTCATGCTAGAATATGTACTACTCGGGACATCCGATGGATGTCCCCAAACGAACGTTTTGGAATCATATCTACATTCTACAATATGTGACACGTGTGGAACGTTTAAGGGATACTATTTCTAGGACATTTGAAATGATGTACCTGCTGGGACATTCCGTGGACGTCCTTGCTTGGACATTGCATGAGATGTACGGGATGGGACGTCCCAAGGACACTTATTTTTGGTCCAGGACATCCAGACTCGAATTGTTCCAAATAGGGACGTCCCTAGAATGTTGTGTGCTATCAAGGTAGCGACAACCAATCTAGAAATACTGAACAAGAGAATGGAACCAACATTCGTCAATCGCATCAGACAGGAAGTGATCGACGTTACGCTGGCGATCAGAGACATACTGTGAAGCATAACAGATTGAAGGGTATCGAAAGACATTTCAATGGCCGACCACCGAATGATTAGGTTCAATATATATGCGGAGCTGAGGAACGTTCCCCCACGCCAAAACCCCAGAGCGACGAAATGGAAGACCTTCTTGGTCCATCAAGAGCTGTTCCTAAGCACCAAGTGCGCTGGTGGAATAAGATGCTCAAGGATCTGAGGAAAAAAACAGGAAGGCCCACAATGAAGCTATCAAAGCAGGCGACGAGGGGGCGTTGGACGAGTATAAGACTACAAGAAGAGCATTCAGGAAGGAACTGAGGAAAAGTGAGAGAACAAGCTGGAGAATGTACTGTGGAGGGATCAACTTCCTCACAGAATCCGCCAGACTCAGAAGTTTTCTGAGCAGAGAGGCAGAAGGCAGTATTACAACCCTGAGAAAACCAGATGGTACTTGGACGACATCCTCCAAAGATTCACTCAGACATCTATTGGAGGTACACTTCACGGTCATTGTGGATGACAACGAGCGAGCTCCGCCACTACAGCGGGTCCCCCACAGGAACTGACAACTGGCGGAGAGGATTGCTACCGGCAATGCCATAGCTTGGGCAGTGAACGAGTTCAAACCACACAAGGCGGCAGGACCAGACCGAATATTTCCGGCAATGCTTCATAGAGGCCTGACCCCAATACTAGAGAGGAGTTTTTGGATTAGTCTAGCGCTGGGATATATTCCGAATGCCTGGAAGTTAGCAAGGGTAGTCTTCATCTTCAAAACGAGAAGAAATGCCTGCACTATAGCGAAGTCTTTCAGACCCATCAGTCTGAAACCATTCTAGCTGAAAACGCTGAAGAAGGTGATAGACAGGTACCTAATGGAGGGGATCCTGGGGGTATGCCCGTTATATAGGAACCAACACGCCTATATGAGGGGAAGGTCAAACGAATCGGCCATTAACTCCATAGTGCGAAGGGTCGAAACGACATTAGAATTCAAAGAGGTGACGTTATAGGTGTTCTTCGACGTACGTACGCTGTTAGAAACCAGAAGAACTCCTCCTTCATTGGTCAGCTGGGTGGTATCATCGCTGACCAGCAGAAAGGTGGAGACAGGACAGGGAGAACAAAGGCTGGGCGTCGTAGTTGAGGGGGGCTGTCCTCAGGAAAGTTGCCTCTCCCCCCACCTATGGTGTTTGGTCATGGATGAACTCCTGAGCAGGCTCACAGATGAAGGTTTCGAGGCACAAGCATACATGGACGATGGACTGATCCTCGTCAGCGGACGATTCTTAAGGGTCGTATATGACCGCATGCAAGTCGCCTGCAGAATAATTGAGAAGTGATGCGATGAATCAGAGCTCTCAGAGAATCCGACAAAAACGTTGATGATCCTGTTAACCAAACGAAGAAAGAGGGATGGGTTCAAGCCACCCACCATGTTTGGTCAAGAGTTCGCATTAGTACAACAGGTCAAATACCTGGTGGTTTTGGACTCCAGACTTTCATGGAGACCGCATGCAGACAGGGTAGTGCAAAAGTCGGTGGCAATCTTATGGCAACTGAGGGGAGTTATAGGAAAAACTTGAGGTATTAACCCCGAGATTATGCGCTGGCTGTACACAGCAGTCGTAAGACCAAAGATCCATTATGGTTCAGCAGTGTGGTGGCCAAGCGCAGAAACTAGTATTAAAGGTCGGAAGATGTCGAACAGCTTTTTATCAAGACTCCTTCATCCATAAAACGGCTAGGCTCTGGAATTCATTGCCTGTGGAAGGTGGAAGTATCTCCAAAAGTTCAAAAAAAGTTCCAATACCTACCTCCTGTTCCGATCCTCCCTAGGAACGCACGATGTTCCTTGAACATTATAGGGATTCCCTTTCGTGCACTCCAAGCGATAAAAAAAGTAAGGTCCAGAGGATGGCATGCATAGGAATAACAGGTGCAATGAGGACGACGCCAACGGCAGCATTAGGAGTAATGCTGGGGCTACCACCGCTCCAAATCTAGATAAAGAAGGAGGCAATGGCAGCCCACCTGAGGATGCGGCACTCAGGAAACTGGGCAAGTGAGGGGACATGCGAAAATAGTGGAGTGGGTGGAGCAGGAGAATCCTATCTTCACTCTCAGAGTGAATAAAGTGCAAGACGGGCTGATATGGAATAGGTAGGAAGTTCAAACTCACTATTCCAAGCAGTGGAGAATGTAGGAGCAATAAAGTGTGGTGTTGCTGTGGCCAACTTTTAATATAAAAAGATGAAATTATTAAAAAGTCAAACACATTTGCTATCGGCAGCTGTACATCGGAGAACAGATAAGTGAGTTCGAATTTATAGGCTAGATGGTGAAGAAAATTCAAGTTCTTGGACGCCACTCAATTTATAAAAAAATCCTACAATTTGGATAATTGAGAAAACCAAATTTCTTTCCAAATAATCTGCTTTTCAAAAATCTGAAAGTTGTTCAAGGTACATTTTCTTAGAAGGCTGGGCTGGACATATGGAAGAATGAAAACCAACATAAAATTCAAGACCTATTATATTTCACACCACCAGAGACAAGGTTATATATGGACCTATGTAGAGGCCTGCAGTTTCATGATGAAAAATAATCACTAAAGTACTGTATTATTTCAATAGTGTAGGTTAAGTAAATTGCATGGTGATTCTATCATAATTTTCCTACCTATACCAGGACAATTACCATATTTTTAGAATAAGTGAAAATAAGTATAGTAACAATCCTATATCAACTATAAAACGGACTGTATAACTAGTCAAGGAATGATAGCGCAATGAACTGTTAAGCAACCGCAGTCACATAGTATACTATGGGAGAGCTTCACAAGAGCTTCACCAGTTTGTGAATTAATACTGTAAAAAAAGGTGATTACTCAACCAGTCTCAGATGTGAAAAAAAAAATGTAGATAATTATATAGCAAAATGTGAAACACTGAAGGTGGAACAAAAAACCTGATTGTGGTCCAAGGGTCCTCTGCAATGGTCCAGATCACCCCTATCCAAGGTCCCAAGTGGTATGATTGTAGATGTGCAGCATAGGTCACTGCAGGTGAAGACAACACAAACGAGGAATGCTGAACCTCCACGGTCAGCAGAGTTCCAGGATGCAGTATAACCAGGGGTCAGTCTCTACCAGCTGCTACTGGGCTCCATCTGGTGTCTCCATGGTCGACTCTGGCCAAGATCCGAAGACCTTGCAGGATTACTCAGATCCACTGGGGGATCTTGACAAGTGTAGAGTAGAGTATCCTGAGGGCCGGTCGCTACCAGGAGTCCGAAGCACAGCTAAGCTGCACCCTAGCACCCTAAGAAATAATCTGAATATAGCCTCCTGAGAGGGCACACAGAGCACGTGGAGACAACAGAAAAAAACTGAAGAACAGGATATATTTTCGAAGATTTCACTGCTGAATCTGCTATGGCTGTGACTTACCTTCTGAGAAGGGAGGTAGGATTGAAGACTTTTTTAGATCTTGCTTTTTAAGGACTGAAACAGGCCGGGCTGCATGGCTTCTAGAACTTCATGGCAGTCTCCAGGAACAAATCCCACAATTGGCTTCCTGACGGAGATTCCATCCACTAACCGGTAAGCAACGGCTTCCCAAAATCAAATACCCCTAAGGGTTTCTACGGTTTTCACCGAGAAAATCAAAATTACTTTTCACAGGTCAAGTGCACGCCACCATGGCTAACCGAGAAAAAGTGAGGTAGGTACGTGCCGGAAATTCTCCTACCCTCGATTTTACTAGTCAAAAACCCAAGTTTCCTGTTAAAATCCCAAATCAGCGCCAAATATGAAATCCAAGAATCCTATTGGTCGAAGAAATGCTTACGCCCCAATTATTAAGAAGAATTGTTCTTCTTCTTCTGTCTTCATAGGAATAATCTCCAAATCCTTCACAGAAGACAAATGACAGTCCACAATGACTGCAGTATGACAACAGTGACAGTGACATCCTGATGACACATGAAAATATAACCTGAAATATTATCCCAAAAATAAATAAAGAAATTTATCCAAATTGAAACCAATTCAGAATGAACAACATCATAAATCCTGAGATATTCCAGCGAAATAGGATTTATCGCCCTGGAGAACATCAACGGTAAGTTGTCTGTCTACTTTTGAATGGATTACAATATTAAATATTTTCTTCGATTCTAGGGCCTTAGGATCAGAACGCCAGAAATCAAAGACTCCTGCAGCTTACATCATCACCTCCTATTAGCACATAGAATATCGGAAGAAATGAGTACTCTGCTATTGGAATTTGTTTGTTAAAAGATCTCATTCAAAACTGTGTGTGATATGATATGGTTGTTTAATTAAATGTTCTATTACTCAAGGATTATTTACTATATGTCAGACTGAATGTTCACTGTGAGTATGGTTTCTTCTCAAATTCATAAGGTAAGAATTTGAAGACTATGTTTATTACACCAAAGAAAAATAAAAACAAATCTTAGCACACCACAGTGCTACTCTACTGTAATTTGATAAGTTTCATCAAAATAATTAGCTAATATTATATTGTAGCAAATTCAAATGCTACATATACCCCTCTCCTAAGAGAAAAAATTGGTCAACTTGTTGAGAAATTTTTGATAAGGTATATGGGATATCATGGATTATGATAGTAACTTCGTGTACTAAACGTTCCTTTTATGGAAATCCAAAAATTGGTAATGTCTGAATTGAGAAAAGTCTGAATCAGGTAAGGTCATAATCGGTAGGTAAGGTCATAATTGGTAGGTCAAATCCATTATCCTCAGGACCATATAAAGTCTAAATTTCACTATTTACAAAATATTTACATAAGTGGCAATGATGATGTTCAGGTTGATCAGACCTATGAATCATCAAAAAAAAAACTATTTTCAAGTATGCATACTCTCAGTAGAACACTAAATCCAATATTAGGTTTTATACTGAAAATCCCAAAATAAAAAGAAAACCACCCAAGGTTTCTTTCAAATTTGCACCAGCAAAATTTGTCAAAAAAGACCAAAATCGTAATTGCAATTACCTTAATTTTAAACGTGCACCAACGCACCAAAAAAAATCTCAAATGTGCACCAACGCACCAAAAATTTCAAATGTGCACCAACGCACCAAAAAAAAAAATCTCACAAGAATCTTATTTTTAAACAACCTTTACAGATAATACTGTATACAAATCAAAGGTTCTGGTTTGTATAAAAATAAAATATCTATCCAACAGAAACGTCTGAATTGGATCCAAAATATTCCTTTAAATCTTTGATATGCCAATCTCCAGCGGGAGAACCATCAGCATTATCTAAAGAATAGACTAAACGAGAAATTCTTTTTCTCACTGTACACAAAACATATTTAGGAGCTAATTTTGCGCTAAATTTTATTGAAGCATCGGATAGAATCTTGTTTCTTCTCCAGACTTTATCACCTTCATTAAATATATGGTCTCTCTTTCTAAGGTTGTATGATGATGCATTTCTCTGGTAAGCCTTATGAAGCCTTTCCTGCACTGTCTTAAAGACATCACTAAGCCCCTTGATATCTTGAACAAAACTATCCCTGCTGTCAGGTAAAAGTTCAATATCTTGAGTATTAGGAATGCTACCATAATATTTACCAGAAATAGGCACATTACGACCAAACATCAAAAATGCTGGAGTATATTGGGTGACTTCATGGGTGGCGGTATTTATTGCTTGTTGAATTTTATATAATTCTTTATCCCAATCTTTATGTTCATCTACATAACTCCTAATGGCTTGACCTATTGTTTTATTGGTTCTTTCCACAAAGTTACACTGGGCTGAATATCGAGGAGTATACCATATTTTTTGAACATTGTAGGTATCTGCTAACTTTTTAAATAGTTTACCAGCAAACTGGGTTCCATTATCACAGATGATGAACTGTGGAACTCCAAAGACTAAAAAAACTTGGTTTTCCATGAATTTAATGATGCTAGGTGCCTTGGCATCTCGCATTGGACACAATAGTGTATACTTTGTGAAAAAGTCTGAAACAACCAATAAGTAAGTGAAACCTTTAGAAGATCTGGGAAACGGTCCCATGATATCGACAGCAATAGTCTGAAAAGGAAATTTAACATTTCTCTGAGCACCCATGAGTCCCATCCGAGGAGTATTCGATAACTTTTGCGACTGACAAACTTTACAGGACTTTACATATCTCAGAATGTCCGATCTCATTTTAGGCCAATAGTAGTGCTGCTGAACTCTTGAGAGTGTCTTGAAAAAACCAAAATGGCTACAAATAGAAGGGTCATGTGAATCTTTCATAACTGAAAGTCTTTGTGATTTAGGCACAATCACTTTCCATTCAATAATGTTTGATTTGACGGGCACTTTGGAAGGAATATATTTATAAATCAGTTCATTTTCAACTCTAAAATGGGGATAGGCATCTGGATCTTGAGAGATCTTACTACATAATGAGGTATACCATGAGTCTGTATCATCAGACTTCAAATCAATTAAATTCAACTCTGGACTTTCGTCATCTGAAAGAGGTATCCTTGAAAGAAAATCGGGAATAACATTATGAACCCCAGGCTTATGAATCAACTCAAAAGTATGCTGTCGTAATTTGACAGACCATCTTGCTAATCTACCAGAAGGGTCTTTGAGATTGTTCAGCCACAGCAGACTATGGTGATCAGTTATTACTTTAAAAACCGTTCCCTCAATGTAAGGACGAAATTTGTCAATTAGGAAGATCAAACTCAATAATTCTCTCTCAGTGACACTGAAATTTCTCTCAGATTTGGACAAAGATCTGGAGGAGTAAGCAATTATTCTTTCGACACCCTGAACCTCTTGGGTCAACACCCCACCTATGCCCACATCACTTGCATCACACTGTATAGTGAAAGGTAGTGTGAAGTCTGGGGGACAGAGAATAGGTGCTGAAACAAGAGCCTTCTTGATGGCGATGAAAGAAGCTTCTGCCTCAGAAGTCCATTCTATAGGTTGATTTTTACCTTTACCCTTGCCTTTTAATAAGTTGCTTATAGGTGCCATTAAAGTTGAAAATGAATCTAAAAAACGTTTATACCAATTACATAAACCAATAAACCGTTTAATTTCCGTACTTGTAGTAGGACGAGCATAATTTACCATGACTGAAACTTTAGAAGGATCTGTTCGAATTCCTTGTCTGTCAATAACAAAACCCAAGTATTTAAGTGATGTTTTGAAAAACTCACATTTTTTAATATTTATAGTTAGGTTTGCATCCTGCAAAATACCTCTAACTTCTTTCAAAAGCTTCACATGCTCCTCAAACGTCGGTGAAATGATAATAATATCATCTAAATAAGTGAATAAATTAGGTTCGAATTTTGGTCCAAACAACGCATCACATAGCCTTTGTTGTGTCTGGGCACTGTTACATAAACCGAACGGCATAACATTAAAGTGGAATAAACCTCGACCAGGTATACTGAATGCAGTCTTTTCTTTGGACGATTCTTCAAGTGGCACTTGCCAAAAAGCTTTCCTTAAATCGATACTTGAAATATACTTGGCATTACGCAACAGAGTGAGAATTCTATCAATGCGTGGAAGAGGATAACTGTCGTGCTTTGTAATTTCATTCAGTTTACGTCCATCAAAACAAAAACGGTATTCACCAGACGATTTCTTAACCAGTAGTACCGGACTATTCCAAGGACTATGTGATGGTTCTACCACACCTAATTTTATCATCTCATCTAACTCATCATTAAGGATCTTTAACATATATGGAGACATTAAATACTGCCTCTGTTTAAACGGCTTTGCCTCGCCAGTGTCAATTTCTAAAGTGATTTTATTTGTACGGCCTAATCGAGCATCACTACTAATTTCCTGAAATGAGTGGATAAGATCTTTCATCTGCTGTCTCTGTTCTTGTGTAAGTTCATCTTCAACACTAATTTCTGAAATATCACTACTTTGAGGTGAGCTGGCAACAATGTCGACAGTTTCCCCAGAAACTCGACACTTAATGTCCCAACTAAAATTTTGAAAATCTATGGACACACCAAACTTAGTACAGAAATCACTTCCTAGAATGAATGACTGTGATAGGGTAGGTACAACTAACGCTGGAATTATCTGTATCTCTCCATTAATATGAATAGGCAAATCAACAACTCCTTCAACTTTTTGATGTGTACCATCTGCCGTAAAAACATGATTCAAATGAGGAGTTCTGATTATTAAATCAAGATTTTTTACTGTCCTTAAACCTCCTTGACCTATGACGGACATATTGGCACCACTGTCTAAGAGTGCAATGACATTTGTATCAAAAAGCTGAATATTCACATAAGGCCTATTATCCTTGACTTTCTTTATTAATAGAGGAGCTACAACATTCTGAAAATCATCCTCTATTTCTTCTGTAAGATTATTTAAATTCTGAAATTTGGCTCTAGGAAAATTTGGAGAAAATTGTGAGCCTATGACAAAATTCTCCTCTATCAGTTTCCCTTACACCTTTCACAGTCCTTCATTACCACATCAGGTGCTCCACATTTAAAACAAAACTTTTTCTTTATTCCTGATTTACAAGCTCTATGAGTATGATTAGCTAAATTGCATCTCCAGCAAACTACAGGACTATTTTCCATTCGAGGATTTCTATTAGTATCAACTGATGAAGAAGATGGGGCAGAAACATTACTCGACCTAGAAGTATTATTGTTAGAAGTATTATTATTAGAAGTGGCATTTCTAAATTTGTTTTTCTGAAACTTATTTCCAACATTTTTATTTGAATGGGCAGATGTTCTATTTGCTTGTGCATTTGAAACAAAGGCAATTTCAGGGTCATCTAACATAGCAATTGATTTACTTTGAGAAGTAGAAGGTGGACTTAAAGCATCAGCTTCCTCTAATTTTTTGCACAAAGTTCCAAGAACTGTAACTGAATCTATGTCACATAAGGCTAACCTCCGCCTATAATCAGGCTTTAAACCCATCTTGATGTACTTTATCTTTGTCACCTCAGCAGCTCCATGACTGAGTCTGTTAAAAAGTGCTTCCATACAAGCTATAAAGATAACAACTGGCTCTGAATTACCCTGCTTCCTATTTTTTATTTGTTGCCAAACTTCATCTTCAAAATCAGACACTAGAAAATCTTTTCTGAGCTTCAAGATCAATGAATCCCAGTCAGTAACTTGTGATTTTACCATACGGTACCAGAAAGTAGCTTTACCAGTGAAAAGATCACTTGCTGATTCAAATAATTCAATTTTAGAAATGTGTCTTGCTTGAGCAAGTTCATCAATACGTTCCATGAATGATAAGAGATTTTTGGAGTCACCATCAAATTGGAGTCCTAACTTATACACAGGTGTTGACTTTGTTAAATTTGGTGAAAAAAAATTCTGACTTTGACTAGTAGATGGTCTCACTAGTGGATTGACAGTAGAACTCATCAATGGCACATTAACTGGATCAGACTCTGGATCAGATACCTTCTCATGTAATTCTGCATCTAATTGCAATGCTGTTGCATAAGATTCATTTTTAAAAATTGACATTTCATCAAAGTTAAGAGCTTCAGGATTCAAAGGTATTCTTTGAATTCTCCAAGTTACATGGCATATTCTAGATTCTGCTCTCTTAAAGGTAGAATCTGATGTTGGTCCCTCAAAATCACTGATTAAAGTTTGTATAGATGTTAAAGTGTTTTCAATGTCAACTTTTTCAGATGCAAAATTAAATGTTGGGTCAACAAAAGACAATACATTGTGTCCTTGTTGAATTTCTTTAGCCAAGAGGCGCCCCAAAATTTTTCTCTTTTCATCCATGCTACGTTCAGAAATAACACCTCTAATTTTCAGTTCATAATTAAGTTCTGCTATGAGCAAATGTTTTGCCTTAATAGAATCCATAATGAATAGTGTGAAGTAAGAACAAAGAAAACAGATGAAATACCCAAGTACTGCAGTCACAAAAATTTTCTAAAAATTCCCATGAAAAATATCTGTCAAAATAGTTACCAGAATTTATCAATCATGATGGAAATTTTCATTACTATTTAAAATTGCAATCACTGCTCCAAAATATGTACTTTATTACAACACAATTAGACAACACTCACCGCAGTGCTCTCCAGCACAAAAAATACTAAAGCCTTTTCTGTTGAAAAACTTTCCTGTCAGGCTTCTGTCAAAAACGGAGCTATACTTCACATCCACATCCACATGGACCTAAATGTACAGTCTCCACTCAACCAAACGTTCCAGCTCAACAATCTAAGAAAATTTGAAAAAACTCAAGAAAAATTTGAAAAAGATTCAAGACAAAATTTTACTTATTTTGAACAAGAATTTTCGGGCCCCACGTTGGGCGCCATTTATGTGGCCAACTTTTAATATAAAAAGATGAAATTATTAAAAAGTCAAACACATTTGCTATCGGCAGCTGTACATCGGAGAACAGATAAGTGAGTTCGAATTTATAGGCTAGATGGTGAAGAAAATTCAAGTTCTTGGACGCCACTCAATTTATAAAAAAATCCTACAATTTGGATAATTGAGAAAACCAAATTTCTTTCCAAATAATCTGCTTTTCAAAAATCTGAAAGTTGTTCAAGGTACATTTTCTTAGAAGGCTGGGCTGGACATATGGAAGAATGAAAACCAACATAAAATTCAAGACCTATTATATTTCACACCACCAGAGACAAGGTTATATATGGACCTATGTAGAGGCCTGCAGTTTCATGATGAAAAATAATCACTAAAGTACTGTATTATTTCAATAGTGTAGGTTAAGTAAATTGCATGGTGATTCTATCATAATTTTCCTACCTATACCAGGACAATTACCATATTTTTAGAATAAGTGAAAATAAGTATAGTAACAATCCTATATCAACTATAAAACGGACTGTATAACTAGTCAAGGAATGATAGCGCAATGAACTGTTAAGCAACCGCAGTCACATAGTATACTATGGGAGAGCTTCACAAGAGCTTCACCAGTTTGTGAATTAATACTGTAAAAAAAGGTGATTACTCAACCAGTCTCAGATGTGAAAAAAAAAATGTAGATAATTATATAGCAAAATGTGAAACACTGAAGGTGGAACAAAAAACCTGATTGTGGTCCAAGGGTCCTCTGCAATGGTCCAGATCACCCCTATCCAAGGTCCCAAGTGGTATGATTGTAGATGTGCAGCATAGGTCACTGCAGGTGAAGACAACACAAACGAGGAATGCTGAACCTCCACGGTCAGCAGAGTTCCAGGATGCAGTATAACCAGGGGTCAGTCTCTACCAGCTGCTACTGGGCTCCATCTGGTGTCTCCATGGTCGACTCTGGCCAAGATCCGAAGACCTTGCAGGATTACTCAGATCCACTGGGGGATCTTGACAAGTGTAGAGTAGAGTATCCTGAGGGCCGGTCGCTACCAGGAGTCCGAAGCACAGCTAAGCTGCACCCTAGCACCCTAAGAAATAATCTGAATATAGCCTCCTGAGAGGGCACACAGAGCACGTGGAGACAACAGAAAAAAACTGAAGAACAGGATATATTTTCGAAGATTTCACTGCTGAATCTGCTATGGCTGTGACTTACCTTCTGAGAAGGGAGGTAGGATTGAAGACTTTTTTAGATCTTGCTTTTTAAGGACTGAAACAGGCCGGGCTGCATGGCTTCTAGAACTTCATGGCAGTCTCCAGGAACAAATCCCACAATTGGCTTCCTGACGGAGATTCCATCCACTAACCGGTAAGCAACGGCTTCCCAAAATCAAATACCCCTAAGGGTTTCTACGGTTTTCACCGAGAAAATCAAAATTACTTTTCACAGGTCAAGTGCACGCCACCATGGCTAACCGAGAAAAAGTGAGGTAGGTACGTGCCGGAAATTCTCCTACCCTCGATTTTACTAGTCAAAAACCCAAGTTTCCTGTTAAAATCCCAAATCAGCGCCAAATATGAAATCCAAGAATCCTATTGGTCGAAGAAATGCTTACGCCCCAATTATTAAGAAGAATTGTTCTTCTTCTTCTGTCTTCATAGGAATAATCTCCAAATCCTTCACAGAAGACAAATGACAGTCCACAATGACTGCAGTATGACAACAGTGACAGTGACATCCTGATGACACATGAAAATATAACCTGAAATATTATCCCAAAAATAAATAAAGAAATTTATCCAAATTGAAACCAATTCAGAATGAACAACATCATAAATCCTGAGATATTCCAGCGAAATAGGATTTATCGCCCTGGAGAACATCAACGGTAAGTTGTCTGTCTACTTTTGAATGGATTACAATATTAAATATTTTCTTCGATTCTAGGGCCTTAGGATCAGAACGCCAGAAATCAAAGACTCCTGCAGCTTACATCATCACCTCCTATTAGCACATAGAATATCGGAAGAAATGAGTACTCTGCTATTGGAATTTGTTTGTTAAAAGATCTCATTCAAAACTGTGTGTGATATGATATGGTTGTTTAATTAAATGTTCTATTACTCAAGGATTATTTACTATATGTCAGACTGAATGTTCACTGTGAGTATGGTTTCTTCTCAAATTCATAAGGTAAGAATTTGAAGACTATGTTTATTACACCAAAGAAAAATAAAAACAAATCTTAGCACACCACAGTGCTACTCTACTGTAATTTGATAAGTTTCATCAAAATAATTAGCTAATATTATATTGTAGCAAATTCAAATGCTACATTGCTTCGGAATCTTAGGTTGTTACACAGACGGATCCCATCTGACTGACAAACAGACCCCGGGTGCAGGGATCTATCTTAAAGAAAGAAACATACGAGAAAGCTACGCTCTAGGAAAATGGTGTATTTTCCAGTTTTTCAAGCTCAGCTGAGGGTGAAAGAGGGACCAGAGCAGAATATCTACATCTGTTCGGATAGTCAGGCAGCACTAGAGGCTATCTGTCATCTCAGACCAATCTCAGCATTGGTACAGGCATGTGGAAATGCCCTTAATACATATATTAGCCAAATCAAAGGAAGCCGAACTGATTTGAGTCTCGGGTCACAGTGGAGTGCCCGGAAACGAAAGAGCAGACGGAGCCGCGGAGCTGTTTCTGGGACCGGAGCCTCTACTAGGTATAGCAAGGAGCCAAACCACGTCAGCCCCTGACGAATGGGCAGACGAGGCACTAGGAGAATACTGAAGGAATATCACAGGTTGCAGGCAGGCTAAGGAGTTCGTGTCCGGTCCGAGCAAATCAAAGAGGGACTGGCTGCTTGGCAGAGACCGCCAAGTACTAGGCAGACACCTAACAATAATGGAATAAAGGACAACCACACTTGCCGCAGATGTGGGGAAGACGAAGAAACGTCACTCCATTCTCTGGGAAAGTGCGAGGCGTACGGGAGGCTGAGATTTGAAATCATTGGAGTCGACAAACTCTAACAAAAGGAGTTGATCATATTAGAGTGGACGGACATACTGGCCTTCATCAGAAGGTCAGGAAGATTCATTAAGAAAATATAGGTGAAGGAAGCGTAGATATGTGGAGAGCAGGGGTTAGCAATAAGGGCCCGTCAGGGCCTACTTGCTCCACTACAGCCTCTCCACCTATTACTACTATTACATGGTTAATTCAAATTTTCTTCAGTGCAAGAAAGAAACAAAGAAAAAATGATCGAGAAGTATGAAATATCTAAGATTGACTTGGAATTGGATAGCAATATAAATAAATCAAACAAAAAGGTCTTTTTTCTGATGATAGTATTGAACTGACTCAATAATGTAGAAATAAATGTCTACGTTGCTGCAATATTTATTGGAGTTGTCACTCAACCTACTCATTGGCGAGTTCAGTCCGGAATTTTTGTGACGAAAATTGACGTTTGAGAATATTTTTAGTCTTGTGGGTTCAGATTGTACATGCCATGAGATGAATGATAACAACACGAAAGAGTTATAGTGATTTCTCAGTATTTTGCAGACGAATAATGAATCTGACATGATTCTACGTTGCTCTAATGTTATAAGTCTAGAGCTACGTATAGTTTGGTTAATGATCTCAATGGTGCGTGAATTGTTCACTGTGAAATTCAGAAATGTCACAAATTTATTCTGAATTTTCTGCAATCGATCTCTATGATCAGTTCGGAAAGGGCTCCGAAATGACACTTGCGAAACATTATCGGCTATATACGTAGGTATAATATTTATTTTTCATGGAATTTTGGGAGCATTAATATTTGCAAGTTCTTTCAATTGAACCTTACATTCTATTGCTTCTGTTAGTAACATAAACGAAATGCATTGCAAAAGTCAACTTGGAATCGAGAATAACTCTGAGGTCCTCGATATGAGCTACTTCATTAAGTATCAATAATTCAAATTGTAATTGAATAATATAGGATTTTGATTTCTAGCAGAGTTCATAAAACATTTCCTCGACTTCAAAAATAATCTATATTATTATAAGAAAAAACAATAAAAGTCTCAAAGTCTGTCGACCACGCAAAAATATTTAATAATAGTAGTGTGTAACTAGTTTCGGCCACAGGCCATCATCAGCCACAAAATTGATGTATTCAAAGTACCTGAAAGATATAATTAACATGGTTAAGGAGTCAAAAAGGGAATCAAATAGTTGGTATACTAACCTCAGTAATACATATCAGTTGAAGAAAAATTCACATTTTGAAAACGGGAGCAGAATCGGTCCCGAAACGTCCAAAGATAAGTGAAAATTTGATATTTTTTCTATATACCTTTATTTCTCTTCTCCAAAATTTTTCAATACAAATTGTCACTGACAAGCTAGTGAATTTTTCTTTTAGGCTCTCTGATAGGAAAATTCTTTAAACGCAGTGACATTTTGGGGCAAATCATCTGATTTGTCCTCACCACACGTATATTGAAATAATATTCATATTTTCATTTTATAGAAACGAGGAGAGAAATTCAAAAAAAATTTAGAATAATGAATGTACCACCACCTCGATTAACCTACAGACAGTATTTATACAATTACAGTTACGCAGGTAGGAAGAACGTCAGTTTTCAGACGGCAACATGCGGCAACTCAGGGTTGCTCAAGAGAAGACGCAAAAAGCGCTGAGTATATGCAGGAGCAGTTCTGCAGGATCAGCAGCTGTACTGTATCGGAAAAGATTAGAAAAGGAGGATTTGAACAGAGATCAGAAATCTGGGAAATCTTCAAAGTCTCAGACAGGCCAAGATACTACTGGGTACATACCCGTATTACTACGAAAGGTCAAATGCATATGTCATCAGCCTAAGTGAAAATGATCTTCGTTAACTAACGAGGAAGCTTGATTCAGAAGAGGAAGAAAGCAGGTTCTGTGGGCGAGAAGAGGAATCCTACATCCACATAGAACTCTACCAGGAATCACCCTATATCCTGATATTTCTCAGGGATATGGGACTAGAGGAATTGTGTCGCAGACTGACCTCTGCGAGGTGTCACCACCCCGTATATGATGATATTCGGGGACGTCAAGTGTGACATGCGATGCCGATTGCATAAAGAGTCGTGTTTGAGAGTTATCATTCTAGTCTTTCAATCATCGCGTATCAATATAGTAGTTCAGATATGGATGTATCTCAGAACGGGGACAGCACAGACCACCGCCGGTATCATCGTTCCTGCAACGGCGGCTCAGCTTCCAAAGCCCATAGCCATTCAAGGGGTTTCCAGGTCCATGTGGAGCATACTGGCCTCCATCAGAAGGTCAGGGAGATTCGTAAAGGAAATCTAGGTGAAGGAAGCGTAGATATGTGGAGAGCAGGGGTTAGCAAAAAGGTCCATCGGGGCCAACTTGCTTGGCAATAGCCCCCCCACCTACTACCTCTACTACTACCATCATGAATGTTCATGAAAACCATGTCATACCAATTCAATCAATATACAGCGAGACAGATATTTCACAGTCCCTTTTGATAAAAACAGTCGTAACTTTTTTGAAGTGCGCCACTGAAAATATCTCGATATTTCAATAAACGATTGAATCAGCTATCTAACTGTTTTTTAACCGACGTTCCTTTTATATCTCTCATTAGTTGTCGAGATATCTAACACAATTCATTTTGGTGCTACTCCATACTCCATCTTGTTGATAATGTCAGAATAATCTATCATATTTTGCAAAGGACCCCGCACTTTTAGTACGTAAAATGGTTCTCGGTGAAATTTTCTGAATTTTCAGTATGTTGTAGAATTCGATGAACTGATTGAACCTGCAGAATCGTAAAGTTCTTTGATGAACAGATTCTGAGATACAGGGCGTTGAAGTTACAAATCGGTATTTTTCATTTAATTATTTTCTCGAAATTCAAAGATGCCAAGTACAATTTTTTTCGCTCATATCATTAACGAACCTCCATATTACTCAACATGATTCAGATGGTTCAGATAATGTAATTGTTTACAGAGTGAAACATATAAACATTTCAGTGATGTCTGAAAATTCGATGTAATAATGAAATATCGAAAAAATAATTTAGGCATGCAATATACTATTCTCATTCCATCATGAGTCACAATTCATACATTTCATACAGGGTGATTTGAAAAATTGGTGACACCTAAGACCGATTTATTCATACACATCCTGTATATTCGAGTGAATTGTTAACCTCCCAAGATAGCTGATACCGTATGAACATGATTTCGTTGAGATATATAGGGTGATCATGAAGATTTTCGATGATGAAAATGACAAAAAATCGTGTTTTTTGAAATCACCCTGTTATTCATGATTAACTCGGTGAAATTCTCTAATCATTTTTTAATATATTCATCATTCGCTCCTCAACGCTGTCTTGAGAATTCAGTTTCCTATCATGACGGGTGTCATAGTTATTAATTCAGGAACTGTAAGTGAACAAGTCTCTTCAACTCTTCATGCAAAGTTCCTGAATTAATAACTATGACACCCGTCATGATAGGAAACTGAATTTTCAATACAGCGTTGAGGACCGAATGATGAATATATTAAAAAATAATTAGAGAATTTCACCGAGTTAATCATGAATAACAGGGTGATTACAAAAAACACGATTTTTTGTCATTTTCATCATCGAAAATCTTCATGATCACCCTATATATCTCAACGAAATCATGTTCATACGGTATCAGCTATCTTGGGAGGTTAACAATTCACTCGAATATACAGGATATGTATGAATAAATCGGTCTTAGGTGTCACCAATTTTTCAAATCACCCTGTATGAAATGTATGAATTGTGACTCATGATGGAATGAGAATAGTATATTGCATGCCTAAATTATTTTTTCGATATTTCCTTATTACATCGAATTTTCAGACATCACTGAAATGTTTATATGTTTCACTCTGTAAACAATTACATCATCTGAACCATCTGAATATGTTGAGTAATATGGAGGTTCGTTATTGATATGAGCGAAGAAAATTGTACTTGGCATCTTTGAATTTCGAGAAAATAATTAAATGAAAAATACCGATTTGTAACTTCAACGCCCTGTATCTCAGAATCTGTTCATCAAAGAACTTTATGATTCTGCAGGTTCAATCAGTTCTTCGAATTCTACAACATACTGAAAATTCAAAAAATTTCACCGAGAACCATTTTACGTACTAAAAGTGCGGGGTCCTTTCTACCTCATTTGTGTTGAGTTATTGACCATAATATCGATTCAGTCAATATCCCAATCTCATCAGCATATATCATATGGATGCTGGTCGTTTCAACATCTCATTCTTTTTTCCATCAAAAAATTTTTTCGAGAAAAATTGATCTAAGATGACCCACAACCTATCATATGCTGAAGTGATTCATAAACATGATTATTGTGGTGAATAAGTCTAGAGATAACGGATCAATGTCAGTTGACCGAAAGTCTATTCGTAAAAAGTCAATTGGCCGAATACGCCAATTGGCCGAATACGTCAGTTGGACTGGATTGGGTGAATTCGTCGAATTTCATATGTTATAAGATATTTCGAAGGACTTTCCAAAGTTCTTTCAGTTCTTCTTCCAGAAGCCCTACAGGTTCATACAGATTATGAAGATACGTATATAGAAATAGGTCGTCTATGAGAAGCCGAAGTGGAATACCAAGTTCCACCATTGATGTTTGGAATGTTTATGAACGATTCAAGATCTGCATAGATCGAATAATGCTCCAGAAGCATGGCATAGAAAATTAGGAAGTTTGATTCTTTGTAGTCATCCTTCACTGTGGTGTAATTATCGGTATCAGACAAAAGCAATATTTTGAACGCGAAATGAAACAGACGTTCTCTGGAATGACGAGAAACGTACGAAAATTCATGTCTCCATCTGGACTTTTGAAGATACTGGATCCGTCGATTACTTGAGAAGTATCGCTCATAATTCCAAATACTGTGTCATCAATTAATGATTGGATATATTATGTATCGATTCACTGAATAATTTGAACATAAATTATAACGAAGCAGACCTATTCATCCATTTCCAAATATTTCCCATAATCTTGTAGAAGTTGCATCAGTTTGAAGCTAGTGATAGGGGTTTTGGTCGGGTGTTGATTGTTCTTCTTTCTTCAGCAAAGACATAAGAACTGGGAGCCAATAGTGGCAGGAGAAATAGAAACTCAAATAACTGTTTTTGGTTGTTCATGATTTTAGTGTGGAATATAGATTTCCACAAAATCTCAGTCAATTTAGTCCAACTGACGTATTTGGCCAATTGGCAACATTCGGCCAATTGACTTTCGACGAATAGACTTTCGATCAACTGACATCGTCCAGAGATAACTCGACACAAATGAGGGAGAAACTTGCAAAACCTGCTAATCCTAACAAGTATGGAGAAGCACAAAAATTAATTATGTTACATATCTCAAAAAAGAGGGAAATATAAAGAAACTGCAGTCAGATGGAAGTTAGATAATAAATTTTGGCTTCCACTAAAATATCAAAATGTAGTCAGCGGCTTACTCCAAAAAAGTTATATCGATTTTCATCAGAGAGAATGTGGAATATCATCTTCCTGTATGTTGATTGCATTTGTATCAGATGGTTCACATGCACATTCATGTCCTATGAATTTCAGAGCATTACCTCCCAAGGATTTTTGAATATCTATCCTGGTTTCTAGTCCACGCTGTAGCATTTATGATACCTTGTTCTGGGACACCTTGTGTTTAATCGATCCTATTTCAAAAAATTCAAACATGACAATAATATTTCATGAATGGTTGGTTGCAGGAAAGTCTATACTGAAATTTTCCTGATCAAATTATTCTGCTTCTGATACCAATTTCTATTGGTTATCATATCGATGAAGTTATCTAAATTGACTTACCTGTTCACACCTGCTTTCCAGATAGCTTACAACAGAAATTATAGTAGGCAAGCCTACCAAGGCATATATTTGTTATGTTCTTTATGTTAAAAACTAGGAATTTATGTAATTGAAAGTAGCCATAAACCCTTTTTGATAGACAAGCGATCATGCATAGGTGTGTTTATGAATCGAAAAAGAATAGGTCTCATCTGGTCATCAGATGGGTGAAGGTCGATCTCCCTCGGGCTCTTAGATTTAAGGTATTCTGGATCATGAACCCACAATCACCTTCCAATAAAACTATATGATAGATGAATCGCTGAAAAGCCACTACACAACGTTCATTCGGAGGATAAACATTCCATGAATGGTCAGGCCCACAAACTCTGATCCGAACAGTAGGTATCCACTTTTATTCTTACCGGAGTCCCAGCCCCACCTTGACTTCTTTCTCAGCATAAGTGTTGCTATAATGGTATTCCGAAGAAATGGAGTTTGGGTTTGAATTACATGTAGGAGAGATGAGAAAATAACACCTTATTTGAGGTTTTAAAGTATCAAGGTTTGATCTGTGAATTATTATGCTAATCAAATTCAATTGAAAGGCTATTAGGATGTATAATTGTAATCATTGTTGATTGAGAATATGATTTGGAACCTACTACAAGATAGATTAATGAATGATTTGTGCGTCAACCGTCCGGGAAGTGCTCAATTCCCGGTCGCCTTATCGTTGAGAAAATAGCATTTCGTATCACATCGTTGTTGTCACTGTAAATATGGAAATCTTGGTAGATATGGTTTTGATGAATGCAGATTATCATTAGTTGCGTTTTATTTGTTCCATTCTGGTAGCAGTGGTGGGAATAGAATGACGTTTACAAATAAAACGAGAAACTTCATGACTTTGCATGAGAGAATTTACATAAGAGGTTATATTTGTATATTGGGGATCCAAATAATTTCTAAATCATAATAGTAGAGTTAAGAATCTAGAAAATGAATCAACTAATATTTGGAGCAGTGATTGTGGTGATTAAAGAAACTTCTCTGAGATGGAGAGAATTTTTTTTATCTGGGAATGAACATATGAAACCTGTCTTACTTGAAAGAATCATGAACTAGTGAAACTCATGATGAAAATTGCTTCTAAATGTCGTTTACTTTAAAAAATTTTCGTTTTTCGTCAATCAAATTTGATTTTTTGACACCTGTCAACAGTCATTCCACATCATTCCTTGTAGTGAGACGGAATGAAAAGAAGCAACCGGAATCGGGAAAGTTGCAAATAAAACGACACATCAAACTGATTCCGGTGGCGGAATCGGATAAATAAAACGCATCTATTATCTCAGCAGAGTTATGACAGCTGACAGATATTTGACATGAAATAATTTGACATTTTGCTTTTTGAAAGTTTGATTGCAATGGGCGTGTACACCTTGGTAGAACTTTCAACTCAAACCATGTTTATAATGATAGTTTCATACATGTATAATGATTGACGACATAATTCGATCGAAAAATTTACTGGAATGTTCAATTTTTGGACATAAATAATTGTACCATCTGAAAACGGACCCTCTTATGACGTAGAAACCTCATCTCGCCATAGTTAAAAGAAAATACCAAACGCCGGATGGAGACTGAGGCAACTGATATATCGATTCTTTCAACTGTGATCTCGCGCTAATTCACTCTGCCAGAAATCATGTATCATTCATCTCTGTCTGGAATAGTCCTGTTTCAGAATTAGGTTTTGACGTCACATCATCGCCTCGTTTTCAGAGGTCCGAAAAATCGGGGATTTCAATAATTTTTTATAAAACGTAGGGAGCTCACAGCGATAAACGGTTTGCTGTGGTGAGCTAGTTTGGGTGAGTTCTATCGAATTATGGATTGAAATTTTTTTGTGATATAAGCCCATTATCGCAATGATAAACTATCGAAAGAAGCAGCTCGGCCTAGAAATTTGGCTACTCGTCCAGAAAAAAATAGTACTCTTCAGACTTGTTACGAAAATTAATATTCCTTAAATATTTATGCAGATCTTACTCCAGATGCTAGGTCTCCTACAACTCCATTCCAAACACCATCAATTTTATCACCAAAAGTTCCTGATTTTGGTTCAACAAACTCAAAATCGAAATTCATCATTTCAGCTAATTTCACAGTGAAATCCACACAATATCCTGTCCATACCATCGCTCCTGTATCTGGGTCTATGGTTTTATAAGACCATGGAAGTGCCTGAAAAAATATCATCGATGTTGCTAAGATTACTATACATATATTCAGATTGTCGCAAAATAATTGCCGAAACATTACTAACGCCAACCATAGGATCAAATTTAGGAAGCAAACTGCATAATTATGAACATGGGTCCGAGATCCAAAAGTGTATATATTCATTTCAGTGAACCATATTGTGGAAAGGAAGAAGTTTCCTGAACATTTCATGGAACTCCGAACGGAACAGCAGCCTGCGGCGTATTTTTTTCCTGGAGCTGATCTAATTAACATTGGAAAAGCTATTATCAGGAACTCCTTGAGAGTGCGTAGATAAAGAGGAATTGATGTAGACATAATAGTTCTAGAGCTGACAATGAATTTCATTGTACGATTAATATATTGATATTTCCTACCTCATTGTACTGCCATAACAACGTTTGAAACTGATCAGGATATCTGGCATGTTTTTAGTAGTGGAAGCGTAGGATTGATGAAGCGCTGAATTTTGATAGGTTGGTAACCGATTATGGTTGCTTTTCAATGAAAATTATGACAGACACATTGATTGTTACAATCATACCGCCAGACAGCGTTAATAGGCCAATTAATTCTTCGATGATTTTCTTCGTACGTTTTCAACAGATCTCAAATTGTGAACATCAATGGTTATCAAGCTAAAGCTTTCACAGTGACCTCGGGAGTGTCACAAGGCTCACACTTAGGCCCTCTGCTGTTCTTAATCCTCATCAATGATATAAAAATGTGCTTTGAAAACGCCAGATTCTTACTTCACGCAGACGATCTGAAAATAATTTTCTGAAGTTAAGTCGCATAAAGATTGTACGAAATCAATTTCTTATCTGCTGAGGTTCTCACAATATTGCAAAAAGAATAGATTATTCTTAAACATAAATGAATGTTATATTATTTCATTCACAAAAAACGTCAAGAATTCTGAATTCAATTACAATTTGTCTGGTGCTGTATTGAAGAGAGTGGGAGAAATCAAAGATCTAGGACTTATTTTGGATACAAAGATGAATTTCAATAAGCATTACGATTATGTCATCATCAGTAAATGTAATAAAATGTTGGGATTCCTTACTCGAATTCGTAGGAGTTTCCAAATGTCAGAAATCACTGAAATCTCTTTACTTGGCCTTTGTTTATAGCCGATTCAATTTCGCAAGTGTTATTTGGAATCTAGGATATAACGTATATAAACTAAGACTCGAGCGAGTACAGGATAGATTCATGAGATTTCTGAATTTGAAAATAAATGGAACCTACATCATCAAAAATATGCGTTTAGTTCGGCAGTCATTTTGTATTTTGGAGCTTGAAGAACGCAGAATAATTAGTGACTTAGTTTTCACGTTCAAAGTTCTGAGGAATCATTATGACTCTTCAACATTATTATCCTTATTCTCTATACATATTCCGCCTAGGAATACCCGAAATAATTTCCTCCTCAATGTAGATTACCGAAATACAAATTTAGGCCAAAATTCTCCAATTATCAGATTAATAAGTGGTAGCTTCAACAAATATTGTAGAATTGATATTTACTGTTTATCTTTGTTCAGCTCCAAACGAGAAGTAAAAAAAATATTTCCACAAAAGAGTGTATAATTGTTGGAAATTTCAAATTCCACTATAATTATTCATACTTATTGAATTATTTCATTACAGGAATCAACGAGCTGTTTGTATCCTGAAGTTGTGATGAATAAATGAATAAATGAAATCAAATTGAGAAAAAAAACTGCAAAAATGAACCTCTCAAAAGTTAAGCTCATCATCCTTTCAGCTTGATGGCAATTAATTTATCTGAAAATCCTTATTCGATGGCCTATTAACGCTGTTTGGCGGTTTGATTGTAACACTCAATGTGTCTGGCATATTTTTTATTGAAAAAAGCAAACAGAATTCGCTACCAACTTACACAAATTCAACGCTCTATTAATTGTACGTTGCATAGAATTTTTTCAACCCTTTACGGCTATATACCACGGCCGCCTTCACCACTGAGGAGCTGTCAGACATCTCATTCAGTTTCCAATGCTGTAACATCTGTTAAATAAGGTGGGAAATATTGATCTGATAATCGAAATAGTATTATACACACCAAGGTGGGAAGTGACTCATTCCTGGCGTGAGATTATTTAGTTAACCGAGACGCAAAGCGTCGAGGTTAGCTTTAATCTCGAGACAGGAATGAAACTTCCTACCGAGGTTTGTATACTATTTTATTTACAACCACCATATCTGGAATATTACATAATTGAGGGCGGGAAGTAGAGAGGGTGGGAAGTGAGGGTGGGAAGTAGAAGTGTGTAATATGACACTTCCCAACCTTCAACGACGTTAGTAATGACAACATTACATATATGATTGTGAATAAAATTAAATTTGTTGTCAGCTCTCCGTCTATTAAGATGAGACCCAAGCCGCAACGAAATAATCAGTTGATGGTTGTGTACAAATTTCAATATCATGTTTATGAAAATGTCATATTACGAGTTATTTCCATTCGACTTGAATTCTCAGAGTGAATTTATGTATAGCCTTTTCAGGATTATGGGGACTGAAAGCCACCAACACAAAAGTGTTTTAGAGCTTTGTGTTTTTATTTGCGTAGCAATAATCAATCCAATACTTTCAGATTCAAAATCGAATATTTATTGGGTCTGAAGGAAGATATAGAAAACCAATCAATTAATTCGACAAACGAAAAGCGACGAGCAGCTATCAGCTGATGGTTAGGTGGAAATATCACAGTTTTTGTTGCACATGCAGCCATATATACCGATGGTGATTGCTCCATTTTAGATGACATTCAATGCTTCTTGCAAGACGGTAAGGCAAGGACAGAGCTATCGAGGGTATATATTATTAGTTATTTCTAGGATCTTCCTGTCTGTTTTTGAAAAATAAGGAGAATTAGTAACAAACTTCGATGTGCATGTTGTGAGCTGTGGAACACAACTTCTAAGTTCACTTAGTTCATATATGGAAATTGTTTCACTCTACCGATACAGTCTGCAAACCGTTGACAACTTCTGTATGTTGGGTTACGTGACAACTGGCGATAATGGGTGAAATCTTTTTTTGTTCTTGTATTAGGGTGGGCGTGTTTCTCATTACCTTATTGACCGTAATTCAGTTTCCTAATATTTTGATCCCTACCTACAGCTTCAACTATACGAGGTGAAATGAAACTTCGAATATGAAAGTTCTACTATCTTTCGGCACCCCTTGAATAAACAAATGCAAATCGCGCGATAGAAATAAAAAAACCAAATCAGTTTTTTTAAATGTATATGTTTATTTCGAAAGATATATTTCTTCTGTTCACAAAAATATAAATAGTTTGCTGATGTTCCCTTAAGCCGTTTTGGACTGAATTCTTGCTGCAATACTGACATGTTTGCAATATTTCCATAATATAATGTCACTATTTTGTATGTATTCTGTATGGAATAACCCATTCCGATTGAAAAACTACCGAGATGTCAAAAAATGCCTGTTTTGTTCTTTTGGCATTTGTGTTGTGTTCACAGCCATCTATAATGTTATTGGCAACTTTGATTCAATTCAATGCTGAATAACTGAAAAATGGTTCGTGAAAACATTAGCAATTGTGAACAGGAGTAAAAATATTAAGGTAGAAATAGAAAGGTAGATCCAATCGAACGAAATAGAAAACTTTGCAACTAACTTTCTTCCAAACATATTACGATTCAAATTATGTAGAAAGGTAGATCCAATTGAACGAAATAAAAAACTTTGCAACTAACTTTCTTTCAAACATATCAATCTTTTTCCACCACTAGCAATATATTTCAAACATGTGGAACTGAAATATACACCCGTTGTCACTATGGATCTATGACCCTGACAGCATAATGACAAGCGTTATTGATGAATAACTACTTGATTCGAATGACATTCCTGCGAAGTTCGCATCAGAACGGTCAATTGGAGTTGATTATAACAGAGGTGGCTATGTCGTTATTGACTAGGAGTTCATAAAATGACGAAAACTACCTTGGTAGACAAAACACACTTTACGCCGCGAAAGGGAGTAAATAATAGAACACTGAGAAAACTTGGCAAAGTAAATTGTTTTCTTGAGAAAAAGTCGATTCTGACAAGAACATTTTCACCAACAGTAGGAAAATATGGTACTTGCAGTAGGCAAAACTATATTTCTGGAACGAAGTTTCTGCTGTAAGTGATAAGAACACTTGTTGGTATCAACCAAGTCGATATATGTACTCAGAGTTCGCTAATTCTAAGTGAACGCTGAACTAGTGCTAGATTAACGAATACTCACTATTATTAAATTATTTTTCTGACATAAGATCACTGGCTCTGAGCAAACTCATCAATAAAGACAATCTATCAAGTCGATTGTTGCAGGTGACAGCTCACCTGTAGTTATAGATCTCTTTTCCGTTCGGACATCTCCGATATTATTCGAGTACCCACGGCCAACGCGATCACTGTCCAGTGTCCACGAGTCCACGGCGTTATTTCGATCTTAGCATTCGTGAAGTTAGTATACTTGCGTTCCCGCTAGTAACATTGAAATTCCAAGTCATGCAAGTGCCCTTTCGAACAACTACTATATCATATTCGTATGAGAATTCTCTGTTTGTGTGCCGCGCTCTGAGCTGTGGGGTGTTGAGTTCTTGATCTGTTTTCTTGAAGGAGATGATGAAATACAAAACTCTTCTAGAACAGTACATAATTGTTTCTACATATATACAGGATTTTTTTCAACTTCCTATGATACTCAAAGTAGAAGGAAGTGACGTTTAAAAAGTATGGAAGTTGATTCATCTTCAATGATGGAAGGAAAAAGATAGTGAACCAAAGTGCAGTGCAGTGAGTGAGAGTACCGTTTTTCTCGGTGCATGATGCTGATATACGCGGTATCTAGTATCTCAATATTTGTCGTCAGCCTTACCTTTTTTGTATTTTCTGGATTCATCATACCTATCGAATAAAATGTTTCGAATGCATGTGTTTTTGTCTTATTACCAAGGTTTTATCATTTTCCAGAGAACAATGGAGCAGGTATTTTCTAATACTAGTTAATGACAAGTGAATAAGTCACTATTGACAAGTAAATAAGTCACTGATGATTAGTAGATAAGTCACTAATGACATGTAATTAGGCCACTAATGACTAGTGAACAAGTCACTAATGAAAAGTGAATGAGCTACTAATGACAATTGAATAGGTCACTGATGACAAGTGATGTGTTCACTAACCGTAATCAATCTAAAATTAAATGTAACAGGTCAATAGTGGTAGGTGTACATTTTCAGGAACACACATATTCTTGTGGTCATTAACTCGTTTCCTTGTACCATATAGTATACAAGTTTTCACTTGCCACTATTAAATATTCACTTATGGTTAGTGATTTTATTTCTCCGTGTGGTTATATTGCTAGTGGTGAAAAAAATCTAGTATTTATCAATTGATTCTCATAAAAACTTCTTGTGATACCTATATGAACAAAATGTATCACACTTTTGTTATTTTGTTGATATATTCTTTTGATAGATCAATTGGGGGTTGGTGGCATGTAAAAATCGACAGACGTTCAATAATAATAATAATGAAGATACTTAAAATAATACACCGTCTCCATTCACCGAAATACATACAAACAAGAATCAAAGTGGAATATGATATTACAATTTGGTAAAAGGACGGAGTGACAAATTTGTTTATTCGCTGTCGTGAAGGTAATTAGATGTCGTTGCGATGACAGTGAAAACTACGGGAAAACATGTCTAACTTTCAATCTATGCCAGGAGTGTGGATGTTTTTCTGTTGTTTTATATGTCATCGCAACGTCATCTGATGACCATGGTGACCGCGAATATATTCATTACCAATGCATTCTGTTGATGAGTTAACAGGGAGGAACCGGCAAATCGCCCTCAAACTATCACGTTTCCATCTTGTTCTAAAAAACTATATTACTCGGCATGCCCCAAACCAAAGTGGAATACAAGTAAACAATTAATCAGGCTGTTAATTGCATTCGCTCAATCATTCGGGTAAAAGTGAAAATTCAAAACTGTCAAATGAACATCTTCCTTTGAAAAATATCAGATTTTGTTATGAAGGATGTTTATACTTTCTTATCACTTTCTTGTAAGGAATCTACCCATGAATTTCCTAGAATAATAGTCATTCGATAGAATATCACTTCTGAAATCTACAAATTGAGGAATAAATAATTGACAACTTCTGAGACAATGCTTGAAACACGTCCCATAGTCATGGTGTGTCACATCAGACCAGTTCATCCTCAGAACGTACTGAGAAAATCCGGCCAAGACGATTCGTAGTACGGGACGTCCAGATTAGGACCGTAGACGTACTAGGTACTTAATGGAGATTCCGCGCATTTGTACATCCCCAGTATGTCCATTCAGGACCATGAATACCTGAATCAACGTAAGTTCGCCTCTTTTTACTCAGATAGTTGAAGAAGATATCTAGACAGAGTAGAAAAGATCTTATTCTGAATGAGAATATTAAGAGAAAGCGCTTCTACCTAAGAGATAATGTGCGAATGTCGATTGACCCTTCAGAATAATACTTCCATGAAATGATTCTGATTATCATTATACAATTCGTTCAATCCCGTCCACGAGGATTTGATAACGTATAGAGTTGGACGTACTCATTACATCGGTACCGTACGTACCCAGTACGTCTAGAAATTAACGTTTTCAGTAAGTCTTGAAAAGGTCCTTGACGTTCAGACCTAAATGGGGCCTAAAATGGACGTCCCCAGAACGTCGAGTGCTATATGGGTATGGTACGCATCCCACTTCTGCTCTGTTTCTTTACCTTTTTTTTTTAATCCAAAACATTGATTGAATTCACTTAACGACACTTTTTGAAATACTTGGGGAAATAATGAAACTTCAACCCTCACCAGATATGACATCAACATTTGATTTTCAAATATAGGACACCCTGTATATTATTGAATTCTCGGAATGATCGAAATAGTACTCCACCATTTTCATTTTCGATAAAACAAGTGTTGTGGCTCGATATACGTGCCAAAAAAGTGAAACAAATGGTTTTTCACACAGTGCTCAATCATTTCAATTCCAAATAGTACATGATAATGGTACTGCGATGTCATTTCATCCATACTAGCTATTTCTGTTTACAACAATACGATCACAATACTGTAGCCACATTATTGAAATGATCGCGAAGTGAGTTATCTAACAGAGATTTGAAGCACGAAGGCTCATAGCCAATAGATTCGAATGTATTTACTTTTTATTGGTTATACACAAAATTGTTGACATGGATGGATACCCCATCGATGGTAGGTACTTTCGAATGGCTTCATAATACATGGTACCATTCGAGAAAATGCAAATTTCAGTAAAAAAAAACGCTTTGTTTTACTTTTTTAGCAGGTATGCACAATACTGTTGAAAAAAATGTAATAGTGTAGAACTATTTTGATTATTCAGAATGATTCCAAGAGATGAAATAAGTTTTTCGACAAATAAAATGTCAACTATAGGGTTTCATTGAATTTGAAGAACTACGAAGATTTCAAAAATGTAATATTATAAACAGTGCCCCGTATGAAAATCGAAAGTTTTATCATTTCCGGAAAAAAAAGCAAGTTGTTATTTGTTCCCAAATATATATAGAAGCTGGTGAATTCAATGTTTTGAATTCCAGAAAAATTGCTGGCGAAACAAGGAACAGAAGGGAGGTGTAGGTACTATGAATCTGTCTCACACAGTATATTATATGTATATTACTCACGTGCGTGATGCCAACCCTGTAGAAAGCTTTAATTGGCTTGATAGTTATATTTTTGCTAAGATGAATTGCTCCAGCATCATACTTGATAATTATTCTATTCGTGGTTGAATTCGATCCAATTTCAATACTTCCAGGAGTTTTCATTCGCAATATACTGTTTTCTAGAAATATAACATGCTGATTGTTTATTTCATTCATCAAAATGTCCTCGAAACGATTTTGTATATCATTATTTTTTGATGAACTGTTTCTTTCACAATCAACATTGGTGATTTCAAATCCATCCTTCATCATTTCTTTTGCACCATTCAATATAATTTTCAACGCAGTTCGTAAGAATTGTTCTCGAATGACTAATGTATCACTACATTCACATAAGCTAGGATTATTTTGTAGCTGACAACAAATATCTGTATCCAGTGTCAAGTAGTTTATTGGTTGGTTTTTCATCAAAGATCGATCGAAAGATTTGTAATCGAAATCTAAAAAAATCAGATTCCATCGCTCTGGAAGCGTCACCAATTGTTCTCGAATTGCCTGAAAAAAATGACAATAATGTGTTCCACCAATTACATGATTTTTTTTTAGATTTTAAATCGTCATTCAGTATGTACCCAAAATAATACATAACACCCGAGTCCTTGAAATTGCAAAATGTCCCAATAGGTTTCGTTCTGATTGTTTCAGCAATCAAAATAATCATAATACCTTCCTAATTGAACATACATCAGAACATCCTGACTAACCTACTATTCTTTGATCATGAACTCTTGTGAAGCAATGTACATGTTTCATATAAAAATTATTGCTATCGAACAAACATGAGAAAAAAAAGGGGCGAACAGTTGATATCAACAATAAATAACGTTGTAAATAAAACAGGTGATCTGTATGATGATTCAAAAATTCAGTCGTGTGTTATTTTCTCCAAATGAACATTAACCCAACATTATTTTAACATTGATTCGACATTGAGTTAACACCAACCCACTATTTGCTTAAAATCAACTCAACATTGACTTAACATTAACTCAACATCACCGTAACATTGACTCGACATTGACTCAACATTAAGTTAACATCAACTCAACATTAACCCAACATTTACTTAGCATGTACTAAATATTCACTTAAAATTAATTCAACATCAACCTAACATCACTCTAACATTAAGTTAATATCACCCCAACATTAATTCAACATTACCTTTACATTTACCCAACATTGAGTCAACATCAACTTGACATACACTTGAAATCAACTTAACATTACCTCAACATTACCTTAACATTATCTCAACATTAACTCAACATTAACTTATCATCAACCCAACATTAACTCAACATTAACTCAATATTAACACGATATCAACTCAATATTGACTCAATATTAACTCAATATTAACTCAATATCAACTCAATATCAACTCGATATTAACTCAATATCAACTCAACATCAACTCAACATCAACTCAACATCAACTCAACATCAACTCAACATCAACTCAACATCAACTCAACATCAACTCAACATCAACTCAAAATCAACTCAACATCAACTCAACATCAACTCAACATCAACTCAACATCAACTCAACATCAACTCAACATCAACTCAACATCAACTCAACATCAACTCAACATCAACTCAACATCAACTCAACATCAACTCAACATCAACTCAACATCAACTCAACATCAACTCAACATCAACTCAACATCAACTCAACATCAACTCAACATCAACTCAACATCAACTCAACATCAACTTGGCATTACCTCAACCTCATTTTACCCTCATCTCAACATCAATAACATTGACTTGACATTAACACATCACAAAAATTACGTGAAATCAACATCGAAATAACAAATAACATGAACTCAACATTAACTTAACAATTACTCAACATTAACAATATTTACCCAACATTATCCTGAAATTAGCCTAACATCAACTTAACATCAACGTAACACTAATTTAACATCAACTCAACATTACCCGTATGTTACCTCAATATTAACCTAACTTTACATCAACTTAACATCAGCTTAACATTAACTTGACATCAACTGAACAATATTTCATCATTAACCTAACGTCAACTCAACATCAACTCAACATTCACTTAATATCTACTCAACATCAACTCCGAGGCATATTAACTCCAGGAATTCGATAAGAACACCAATTCCTACCTTATTCACCTCAGTTCTCACGATGTTCTCTGAACACTATACAGGATATCCTTTTTCGTGGGAACCAGAACATAAAAAACATCAATTCAACATTGATTTAACATCAACCTAACATTACCTGAACATTAATTCAACATAAAATCAACATAAACTCAACATCAACATAACTCAGTGTGAGCATAACGAAAATGAATGTATTTGCAGTGATAGTGAGTATTGAAATATTATAATCCAGTATTTCAATCATCCAAACATCAACATGGTATTCATGTAGGCCAAACAAAGACCACGTTTCTACTTTCGCATTGCTGTGATGATATGAGATACTTCTTGAGCAACAACATAGTGTGCTATATCAGGCTTTCATACTATATGGTCGTGGGAAAAATAAATTTACTTGGTTTCTCACTATGTCTCAACTCTGCATAATACGTAGGTATCATGAGAGGAACGGTTCATTCCATCGAATCACGTTTCACGTTACGCTTTGGGCATCAAAGGTCGCAGACGAGAGAAAAGGGAATACAAAAAATCAACAGAATGTAGAATTGGAGTATCAGATCCGTAAACCATCAGGATATACATTCTTTTCATTCTAAACCAGTGATCTAACAGAACAGTAACTTTCAGGAATCGTATTTATCTTCACTGTGAATGCACAGAACCGTAATTTCTAAAACCGTACTTTGTATCTTACTGTATATGAGCATACTAGACAATTACAGCAATATCGCAGATCCGCAAAATAACGAATCACAGACCGTAGTTTGTCAGAATCGCAAAATATCAGACCGCGGAAGACCTCACTTTATCAAATAGCAACAAAAAGTTGATTAATTACAGAATCATGAAAATTCAGAACCTCACATCGATAGAATGGTGAAGTATAAAAATTGTGAGCAGAACCGTGAAGTATCATAACCATACATTGGCATAATCCAAAATCATGAGACTGTATTGCTGCGCCAGAACCGTAAAATGATAGCCTGCAGAAAGGCCGACTAGCTACTCACAGAGCGAAAGGCGGCCATAGTGTTCGTGAACTCCCAGTTTGATCTGTTGTTATGTTCATGCAGCTATCGCACACTTGTGAATAAGATTGTTCACATGATATTACGATGGAGTATTCGGTAATTTGTATTGTGTAAGTTTTACCAATCATGCAGTCACCCAATTTTTCACGAATGAGCACATTTCTAGAATATATGGTGTTACGCAACTCTTCTCGCTATATTATGAAGGAGAAAGTAATTATTTGGAATATTTTTTGAGAACCACAATTCCTAGGAAAACGGTGGGAGAAGGATACGGAAAATAGCTGTTTGGCATGATACAATAAACTTTGGAAGTTCTATAGTCTGATCATAGATAATTCTGCTAAACAGTGCCTTCGTACAGTAATGAATACATTTATTCTTACCAAACTATTCATTTTCGAAAAATCTCCTAGAACAGGTCGATTCCTTTATTCAATTTGCCACATCAATGAGTGATAATCAATTATCCCAAAATATCAACATCTGAAAAACCCTCAATAAAAATCTTCATGCCAATGTCAGTTTCTATCCAACACCCACTGGATACCTTCACCAGCAGTGTTGCAACTCTTGTGGCAATAAACCCCACTCCTTTCTCCTTGTGGGGTATTTAGGTCATAATCTTGAAGGTATCTAGGAGGACATCTTTGTCGAGACGGTCTTTCTTGAAGATATTGGCTGCCTAGTAGGAGCTTCTACAGATGGAGACTGCATCATTGGTATTTTTTTCCACTTCTGGTGAATGTCCTGCTTCCCCATCAGCTTCTAGGTGCTCTTTCTGGATCCTAGCACGGAGTTGATCAGTATGTCTGCGTAGTATCTTTCCATCGGGGGTACCTACTCGGTAACTCAATGTTCCTGTATTTTGAATGATTTTAGATGGTATCCATTCTTGACCAGGGGTATTAGATCTGGCAAACACATCTTCTTCCTCATTGAATGTCCTGATAGCCTCAATCCTTGGTTATTCCAAGTCCTGTTTTGCAATAATTTCCTTCCTAAAATCTGGCTGTATTTTATCCAGTTGTGTTGTCAACTTACGGCCCATCATCACCTCGGCTGGTGATTTTGCAGTCATACTGTGTGGTGTTATAGCGTGATAAAGTAGCTGATATATCATTACAAGATATTTTCGTAATGATAGACTTATATTATTTTGTTTCAAGAAATCCTCGAGATCATTGAAGGTTGAAGCAGTACCACTCCCAGATAGCACAAGACGTCTTTAAGATGTCTGAATTATATCCTATCTTAGTCTGTACGTCTTACTCCCTGAATAAGACGTCTACAAGATGTCATCATTCAGACGTTTTGAAGATATCTGATTCTCACGTCCTGAATACGTCTTAAAGACATCGTAATAATACAAATGAGCAATAATGATATTTGGTATATTATAATGAGTATTAATCATAATGACTTTTAGTGTGTCATATCTGAACGTTTTCCACTCTCAGAATTCCTGAATTCCACACTTATATAGTTATATACATTATAAAAAATATAGGTATGATCATATTGATTCAGGCTAATAGAATATTTTCAATTTCATAATTTTCATAACTTCACCGTAATACATAGAGGTTATAGATTGTTCAGAGTAAGTTATGATTCGAAACCACGGGTTGGTGGAGTCTAGTTGAAAGTTTCGAGTCGTAATTCTTAATCATCTACGAATAAAACTCAAGTATATAGCTAAATTACTTTCAATTATTGCATAGGCTACAACTGTGGCTTATTATTTTTGAGCAGTAGTGCAAGAATCCCTAACTTCTGAGTTCCTAACCTAATTGTGAAAAATGGGCGAGGACACGGGGGGTCCAATTGACCCTGGGGGGAAGGACACTTCATCCACCAGTAGAATTTCCCGGCCAAGATTACAGGCAGAATACACAGTCAGAAATATGGGTCCATATAAAGTAATGGTCCAACATAAAGGAAATGACAAAAACCTAGGTAACTTACATCCGGTTGAATTCGGAAAGCTGCTCTATGACAACGGATTCAAAGGAATTAAGCAAATTGAACGTAAAGGGATTAACAGAGTGGAAATCACATTCTCCACCATGAAACTTGGCCAATGACTTTAACAAGAATCAATTATTGAAGAATTTGGGGTATGAATCATTTATCCCTCTATCACTGACAACATGCAGAGGAGTAGTGAGAGGACTTGGTACAAGAATTACTGAAGATGAGGTACTAAAAATTGCTAATGAGGAACTGGCTAATAATATAAAAATCCTGGAGGTCAGGAGATTGACTGGAAGAATAGTAGACAGAGTAACTAAAGAGGTGTCCTACGGCCCTACTGGCACATTTATTTTTACCTTTGAAGGCAAGTCCTTTCCGAAGTACGTATCCATCTACAACAATAAGCTAGAAGTAAAGACATACATCAAACCAATAATGCTCTGTGCAAAATGTTTCAGATTCAACCACTCAAAAGATATGTGTAGAAGCAAAGAAAGGTGTGCAAAATGTGGAAAAAATGAACACTCAATGGAGAACTGTCCAGTAGGAGAAACAAGGTGTTTATATTGTCAAGGGGATCATCTGGTCACCGACAGAAGTAAGACCCCAAAAAAATGCCCAGTGTTTATCAGGCAGCAAAAGATAAACGAACCTATGAGCTGTGACAATCTAACCTATTATGAGGCTTCCAAGAAATGTCCAAGTGGAAGAGAAGACCCATATACACAAATAGTGGACAACACAAACTTTCCCCCTCTTCGACAGTTAGACAATGAATTCAGTCAGATAATAAATGAAAGCGGAAGGAGACTGCAAATAGCAACCAACTCAGAGAAGTCACCTTCATATAAATCAGTGCTGATTTCAAAAAAGCGTAAAGTCCAGATCACACCACAGGGATATGATAAGGCTGCTGTGGAGGCATGTCTGTTTCCTCAGACAACCAGAACCCCTATCACTCCCATCCTACCTTCTGTATCTCGGTCAATGGAGACAGGTGAGGGCATAGATAACAACACAGAGGAAGAAAACGAAGTCCAGATGGACGATTTTCTAGCTAGAGATAACATTTCAGATTAGGATCTGCTAGCTTACTCACAAACAATCACTGATATTCTGTTGAAAAGAGGGCTGGTTTCAGTAGCCCCTTCACCCATGTCTACTCCAAATTCAAAACAATTACACAGGTGGCAGAGTGGGGGTTCAAAGGATTCTGACATGGAAACCTTTTAATCCCTACCTGTAAAGAATCAATAAATAATAATAAAAAAATAGAAAAACAAAAATTAAAAAAAAAGAAAAATATAAACAAATAAATAAATAAAATTTTTTTTTCTTTTTTTTATATATAAAAATAATAATTAAAAAAAGCATACAGATAGGACATTAGGACAAGGAACAATTGGACATTCTGCAAAATATATAGTTTTTTTTATATACTCATTTTATTGTTTATAACTAAATGACAAGTAGTCTCACGATTTTGCAATGGAACATTAGAAGTGTCAACACTAACCGTACAAACCTTGACCTGATCATACAAGAGAATGACCCAGACATTGTTTTACTGCAAGAAACACTACTAAAACCTGCTGCTAGATGCAATTTCACAAAATTCAACGTTTTTAGGGAAGACAAAGCAGAAGGGAAGCATGGAATTGCTTCACTTGTAAGAAAATCCATCACAGTCTCTCAGATTAATCTCAACCTAAGGCATAAACCCCCTGAGACTCAATGCCTAGGTTTGCTTGTTAAAGACTTGGTAATTATCAACATTTACAATCCTCCAAACTCTAGACTAAATAAAAACTTCCTTAACGAAATTTCTAACTTGAACTTAAACTCCAAAATAATTCTGGGAGGTGATTTCAATTCTAAAAATATGACATGGGGCTCAATAACTAATGATCATAACGGGAATATCATTGTAGATATGATGCTTGAAAATCAACTGGTTTGTTTAAATGATGGTTCAGCAACAAGACTTGGCCTGCCAGGACAGAATATAAGCGCTCCCGACCTTACTTTTTGTTCCTCTGCTCTCAGTTTAGATAGTTCATGGTCAATCCTGAGTGACAGTGGAAACAGTGACCATTTCCCGATCCTCATTTCAGTCAATAACTTTCCAAAAGTTAGGCAAAATTACAACAACAAACTCAAAAATAGGTACAACTTAAGAAAGGCTGATTTTACGCTTTACTCTTCCCTGATTGATGACCAAATTCAACCAGACGGCCATATTAATTATTACACCTTGTCAGACATAATAAACCAAGCATCAGAAATATCCAACCCCAAATTTAAAGACATTAGCTCTCAAACCAGCGCTGGGAGTAGGCCCCCTACCATATGGTGGGATGAGGAGTGCTCCCAGGCAATAGTGGAGAGGAAGGCGTCCATCCGAAGCTATAGAAACGATCCGTCAGAAGAAAATTTTTACAATATGAAAAGAGTAATAGCAACCACAAAGAAAACTCTCAAGATTAAAAAAAAAAACTAGTTTCATTAGTTTCTGCGAAACGCTCAGCAGGGACTCCAACATAGCCGATGTATGGAAAAAAATAAAAATGTTCAAAAACAATAAACATGCTTCCCACTCCCACAATCCATCTTTCATCAAGGACAATTTAGAAAACTTTCTGAGGCACATCACTTTTCCAAGAGTACCTCAGGAAACATTCATTGCTAATAATAATGCCTCAACCAGCCCCCCGTTTACAATTGAGGAACTTCAAATAGTCATTCAGACTAAGAGGAAGAAGAATTCAGCCCCGGGAATAGATAATATCACTTACTCCCAAATCACCCATTTGTCAAACACGGTAATAGCAAAAATGCTAGACATGTACAATGATATTTTGAAAGGAAATGAAGACATACCTACTGAATGGAAAACACAAATTATCACCCCAATTCCCAAACAAGGGAGGGACCTATCATTGATAGGGAACTACAGGTACATAGCACTGTCACCATGCTTAGGGAAAGTGTTGGAGGCCCTGCTGAGAAACAGACTGGAATATGAATTGGAGAGGGTAAACTGGTTCCATCCCCTACAAACAGGTTTTCGCAAGGGTAGAGGAATAAATGAAAACTTGGTATGGCTCACTTCAAAAATTTTCCAATCATTTAACAAAAATGACTCAGTGATAGCAGTGTTTCTGGACGTAGCAGCTGCGTACGATAACGTTCTGATTCCTGTATTACTCAACAAACTTTCGAGGTTAGGCATAGAGCAACATATAATTAACCTGATTGACCTCTTTTATTCTACTAGAAGGGTAGTCATCAGAGACTGCCATTCCGGGGAAAGCTCAGGTATGGGTCAGGTCAAGGCGGGGGTCCCGCAGGGTTCCCCTCTTAGCCCATTACTATTTAATATTTATGTCAATTCAATCCAAGAAATCACCGTGGGAGGAGTGCAAATATTAACTTACGCAGACGATATAGCTTTAGTCATATCAGGAAACGACCTATCCAGCATGGGTAGGGACATAAATTCATCTTTAGACAGGCTATCGGATTGGGTCAACCTTCATGGCTTTGGAGTGGCCACAAACAAATCAGCAACCATAGTATTTCAAAAAAAGAGAAATCTCAGGAGTATGCCCTCTATCAAATTTAATGATGAAGAAATTTTAAGGAGGAACTCATTTAAATATTTGGGAGTAACTTTCGACTACAATATGAAACTTACACTCCACATTAACAACTCATGCTCCAAAGCCTTGAGAGGGGTGGACATAATGAAATCCCTAACCAGAGTTTGGTGGGGGGCAGATCCCAAAATTCTCAGTATTATATACAAAAGTATGGTCAGGTCTCATCTCGATTTTGGGTCAATCCTTTTCTTTAATTCCTCTAAACAAAATCTGCAGAAATTAGATAGAGTACAGTATAAGGCTCTTAGAATTATAATAGGTGCAATGAGAAGCACCCCAATTACCTCTCTGTTGGCTGAGAATGCGGAATGGCCCCTGTGTCATAGGCGCACGTGGCTAGCCTGCAAATTTATCCTTAAAAACCTTGCCCTTGAAAACAGCCCTATTACCAGAAAACTCATCAACCTCTACTCCCAGCTCTGTGAGCGTAATGCAGACAGTTGAGTGGGAATCCCTATCCTCGAGGGGCTGGACAGATGCCTCCCACACATAGAAGCAATACAAAAACAACAGATCATGCCATGCTTTGACTTCGATTACAGCACACAAATTATGGATATTGAGTATCTCAACCTAGGTCTGGAAAAAAACAACATCGACAACAGCTCTGACTTCAACAGAATAATCAGAGAAACATTTCCGTCAAACACCCTTTTATTCACTGATGGTTCGTCCGACCCATGTACTTCGAGAGTAGCTTTTGCCGTCCATATCCCCAGGGAAAACTGCAACATCAAAATTCGAATAGCGGACGATTCTCCAATCTGCTCTGCAGAATTGCTAGGGATCGCAACAGCAGCTAAGAAAATCTGTGAAGGAAAAATTAATAATCCCCTCATTCTTACTGACTCATTAAGTGCTCTCCAAAAGCTATCCAAAAAGGGTATCAATTCATCAGCAGATTATCACACTCTATTGACCTGGAAATTCATAGAAAAAGCGAGAAAAAGTAACATCGATATAAAACTGGGGTGGATACCAAGTCACACCAACATTCCGGGGAATAACACAGCAGACAACCTTGCTAAACGAGGTACCCTCAAGCCAAGTGTTGACTACGAAGTGGTTGATTATAGGGATTTATTACCAAGAGTGAGGAAGAAAATCTATGGAATATGGAACGAGGAATGGGTAGAGCTTTGTGAGATAAAAGGAAAAACGCTATTTAACCTTATGGGAAAGTTTCCAAATAAACCATGGTTCTATAAAGAAGACATAACCAGACACACAGCTTCCACGATGTGTAGGCTCAGGTCGGGCCACTGCCTCTCCCCAGTCCATTTATTCAGACTCAAGTTGAAGGACTCCCCTCTGTGTTCATGTGGTGCCTATGGTAACATCCAGCACATCCTGCTAGAATGCCTTAATCACACTGCTAATTCCCACATCCTATATGTAAAAATGATTGCTAGGCATAACACACCAACTCACTCTGCTTTAGCCTTAGAAGACCTGCTTTCTAATCCTACAGCTTACACTGCATTGCTTGTAGCCTCTTACCTAAAAGCAATTAAACAAAACTTATAACTAACTCATAGTTTTCCGAACAGGGAAGAAGTGATGACTCCAGTCAGACGCACCCAAGTGCAACTTCAGCCCTAAATACTAAAGTACATACAAGAAGCACCTGGGTAAATAACCAAAAAGGTTGAGCCCATCTACAGGGGGTCGTGACGCCCTGTACAAAGAAGGAAGGAAGGAAGGAGTAAGTTATTTTATAAATCGGGTGGGATGATTTGAAAATACCGCCATGTCAAACGAATGAGAGATCGTTGCGCCAGAGCCAGAACGGCGAATGCCAGTACTATTTGATTGTTTACATTTTACATTGTTTGGTTTTGGTGATGGTGTTTATTGAGAGGTGTGTTCATGTTAATTTCGTTTTGAGTTCTCAATGAATCTCAGCTTTGATATTTGTGAATTTTTTAAATGCGTGTTTTCCAGTGGTTCATTGTGTTTTGATTGAAGACAATAATATCTCTGATGTTTAACAGTAGAACACCTACCTACCTCTAGTTGGAATGTTGAACCTGAAACCTATACCAACATAATGATAAGCTGTAAGTTTTTATCATTATTGAACAAGAATACTTATGATTTGGCCATTTAGCCTGTGCATTTCAATCTGTCTACACTTTTTCAGTGATTCAGTATCTAAATGGATGGAGTATAATAAGTATTATGCCTTATTATGTTTACAGTCCACTGTGTGTGTCAGGTAAGAAGAACTCTCCCTGATAATGAAATTGGTAAACTCCTGAAACTCAACTCTATATCATTGTTTTCAGGAAGAATATGGGATCTTCCAGAGATATAAATATGCTTGGTTGACACAAAAAGCAATCAGCAGAGGGACTAATACAATCAGTATTCCTGTAGATGAGATGCCCTGTTTTAAGACAAAAATGAAGAGACCAGTTATATGAAACATAATGAATATTCTCAATTTTTCTATCACAAACAGGGTGGACGAGCAACTTCTTTTCTGGAAATGTCAAGCCTGTCCTTGGTGTTGTACTTTTCAAATAAATGTCACAAAGATCAACTATTCTTTTGTGTTGTATGTACCTACATGTTTGCTTCATAACTGGCACTTTGACTTGAAAAACATAGGAATGAAAATAGTTATTGAATAATACTTTTAACATCCAAATACTTCAAATTCCACTTTAATTAATCCCCAGAGGAACCCTGAAATCCATGCAGAAATGAGGTCTTTCTCATGTCTTTTCTATGCCTTTATATGCCTTTATAAGACTCAGAAGAGACATTATAAAGCTATCTTAAAGACGTCGTGATTTTCAACATCCGGCCTATAGAGGACATCTTTCAGACGTCTCTAAGGCGTCCATAGACGTCTTAAAGACGTTGCGAACGTCTGAGAACGATGTCTTTAGGATGTCTTAAAGATGTCTTTGTGCTATCTGGGCTATCAGATACCACTACTTCTGGAATGCAAACAAAGCAATGGCAAACAGTTCACGTAGCACTTTTATGGTCACCATTGTGGTACTTGGCACTTGCCGAACCTCCACCCTTTTGAATTTGAATCAATCTCGATTAGAAAGAATCGGCCATCCATGGGACCTGCAAAGTCTAGGTGGATTCTTGTCTATGGCTCATGAGACTATGCCCAAGGGTGAGTTGACGATTTGTTAGGCATCTTTCTGGATTCTTGACACTCCGAGCATGAATTGACTTCGTTCTCTCTCTATCTAGGTAGGGCCACCAGATGTATGACCTTGCAAGTGCCTTCATTTTAACCATACCTGGATGTGCAGCATGGAGTATTTTCGATACTATTTTCCTACCTCCAGGTGGGATGATAAGTTCCCTATAGCAAACAGTCTTAATAGCAAGTTATTTTTGTTTTTTTGTTTTCTTCTGTAGGAATGACTGGTATTCTTCAGCAGATAGTTTGGGGTTCAAAGGCCATCCCTTCCATGCCCATTCTAATAGCCTGGATAAAACTGGATCTCTTGCTGTTTCTCTTGTTACTTCACATCCACAGATTTTTCTAGGATATTTTCTAGCATGAGAACATCTTCAACTGATGGAGCTTCATTTTTTTCACCATTTAGAGGTAATCTGCTGAGAGCATCACTGAAACGATAAAATACTTCTCATACTTTCTTCCCCAAATCTGCTTCAGATGATTCAACGACGATCAAAATGTCATCATAGTGAGGTAACACTTCAGGTATGCCTATGAGACACATGTCGATGAACTGTTGAAAAATCTGAGGTGCTACAGAAACTGCAAATTGTAATCTTGTGTGTTATGATTGTTTGAGCCTCAGCAGCTTCCGGATCAACTTTGGGTTGTAAGAATGCCTGTTGAATATCTGATTTAGCAAAAACCTTTCCACTAGCTAAGGTTGCTAGTATGTTATGTATCGATAGTAGAGAGTATGTGTTTGCCTGTTATGCTTTATTAATGGTACCTCTATAATCGTCATGAATGCGGACTTTGTTGTTACTTTTTACCACCACTATATAGAGGTGCACCACTGTGGATGAGTGATTGGCTCCAACACACCTTGATCTATCAATCTGTCTAACCCACTGTTGATTCTGTCCTTGAGTGCGAACGGCACTTCATGAGATTTGAGTAGTACTCTGGTTTTACCATAGCATCCAAACTAAATGAAACTGGAGGTCGCTTGTAAGTTCCTAGCTCCGGGCTGATGACACTTGGGTACTCTTTCTCATAATTAATTGAAGCAGATAGATGATTCACTCTTGCTATGAATATACCAAGTGGAGTAAACCAGTTGCATCCTAGTAAGCTTTCCGCAACAGTGAGGGGTGAATCTGCACTCAATTCGCAGCATCGATCCAACCTGCTGCAAAACTGGAGGATTGGTTCAGAAAACCTCTTGGAAAGTGGATTGACCTATCACTGTCTGACCAGCACCGTTTGGTTGTGCAAAGGTAATGGGTATTCATCATTGCAGTCATAAGAGGTGCCTGGTTGCTCGTCGTCTTCAGTTACTTCTTGATGATGCACACGGCGGCATTGATATATAAGCTATGGATCCTCATTGTTGGGGCACAATATACTTCTTGATATGGTAATATGAATTGCGATGCACTATTTGTTCAAAGAGCTTGGCTGGTGCACACATTATGGATGTGGGTCAATTATTTGCTTTGTCCATTTTATTACCTGATTTTGAAATTGGTTTGACCATTGAAGTCATCCAATATGAAGAGAAGGTGTTTGGGAATGATAAGATTGTAAATGTGAAGCATGCTTTCAATATATGTGGTGGAATAGCATCCTCACCTGATGCTTCCTTCAGTTTCAGTCCTTAGCTCACTCGTACCTACCTAATGAAATCACGAGGCATATCGCCTGATGTGAAGCGTTTGTGGTCGAATTCCGCAACACCCTGTAGACATTATATTAATTAATAAGTATAAAGAGGAACAACAACTATGAGGGTTTTTGCCTCGATAGGCAAATTTGAATATTCAAGATGAAGCCTCAAAGATGGCGTATCATTAAATAACAACTAATCTTATTGCCCTGAATAGTGTCATTCAAAAATATATACAGGGTGCGTCTATTGAATTTGAACTCTCTCTTAAATTTCAATCCTTTCAAGATACGGTGGAATAATAATCATGAAAGTTGGATGAAATGAATTGAATTTCGTTTTTAAACCTGAGAAAACTCTGAGTTTTTCTCGTAGGCGATGAATAATATCAATGACACTCAGTATTTTTTTGGTCGAGTTTTCACCCTGAATTCACCCCTCAAACTTATTATAAATTATTCAACTTCAGAACATTCTATAACTTGAATTAGGAATTGATAATGATATCTATAACACCTAGTATTTTGTCAAGCAAGTTTTCACCCTCAACTACCCCTCAAACTTATGAGGGAAATAAAAACGTTGGGAAATCTCAACTTCTCAAACCTGGATATCAAACTTGATTTTTTTTACACTGTGCCCATGATAAGGTTGCACGAAAACAGAAAGAGATACGAACTTGGTTGAATAGGAAAAAAATGTTGAATTCAGGGAGTCATACCAACGGCTGTGTGAATTTTTGGAAAACCATTTTTTTTAAGTTATTATCAGAGATTCAGAAAAACTGAGAATATCTTTCTATAGCAACTTTCTTTTTCAAATACGATCCGAATAAGTCCGAGTTACGTCTTTACGTCTTTACGTCTTAGGCCATGCAGAACTTTTCATGAAGAATACCTTTTTTTTTCGTAAAATTGGAAATGAAAAAGTGCCCCATATGTAGCCAACTTGGGTGAACACTTTGTATATTAAAGTTCAGGAATAACCCTCACGAATGAATTGGATCTGTTCGAGGTATCTCTCCCACGGTCAGCTGGTATGCTCCCAGTATGTTTGATATCTTGTGATATACCTACAGCATAACACTCCAGCAAGATGTGGTGGGATGTTTCTGGATGTTGTTTTATCTGTTCCTGATTGTTTCATTAAACCAGTAATTTATACATGAATATTTGAGTTCATGCAATTGCCGAAAGAATAAGTTGTAGTCTTATATATCCAGAGTATGACCTATGGTACCGATCGATGGCGCGAGTTGTTCACGCAGGTGTCTGCGCATCTCCTACTATATTACCTTATCAATTATTCTTCATTGTGCTTGCTTTCTTACCAACAGCTGATAGCTGAAATTCTCATTTCAATTGAATTTTGTTTACAGTAGAATATAGCCATAGCGCTCTATGCTCAATTTGGCTCAAATGGTCTTGAGATCCTGAATTAGAAAAATATTTGGAAGAATATGGAAAACCTCTTCCTAGAGCGTATATCGAAGACATACTCAAGGGTGATCCAGAGGATTTCGATCACAAATTCGGTATCAGATTCGAAGTATCAACAGATAACTGGATGATAGGAGATAGTGTTGTGGAATTTCTCGGCCCGCATTTTTCAATGAATGAGATTACTTATAGTGGTACACCGGGACTGTATGAACTGATGTTCCAAAAACATCCAATAGGTTACAAGGAAAATTACATCGATTACTTTATTGATATTCTCACCGCAACAAATGCAATCCATACAGATTATAATCGTAAAAATGGATTATTCACGTCTAGCGCTGAAAAATTTGTGAAAATTATAAAACCAAGGGTAACATCATTTTACTCTATGGAAGTAGGGAAGAGATTACTCAAACAAAAAGTTTCCTCATCCATCCCAACCTCCAAAGGACCATCCATCCCAACCTCCAAAGGACCGAGAGTTTTCACTAGGTCACAATCGACATCCTCTGCTAAATTAGGACACGAAATCGGTCCGATGATGTTTTACAACAATAAGAAGATAGAATACAAATATTTTGATAACTATAATGAAATCATAGACAGACTGAAGTTACTGATTGCAGTACAACAAGCTGGTCATACCGGACATAATAATGAGATAATTTCTGTGTTAGAGGAACTCAGGGAAGCTAAAATAATTGAATAAAATGACATGTATTACAGTTTTGTTATTCATTCCTGATCATTGGAATAGGCATCATGCCAGTTGATGAATTAGGTAAACATATGTTACAACATCGAAGACTAGATCAATATCAAACTACTCAACAACAACCAGTGAATATATATCAGTTATACAGTGAGAGTATATTAACAATTACCGGCAGTATAACCAAAGTAATAAAGATACTTCCACTTCCCTGGTTGTACAAGCTACAAAATAATCCAGATGGATACACATTTCCACTGAGGGAAGGTTCCACAGTTGGAATCGACTGTTATCCTAAAGACGTTTCAGTAACGGTTGGTAATAATACGATCAAAATTAGTGAACTGATTGGACAGAAATTAAGTAAAGGTTTGACATTGAAATTTCAATCCAAATCTGAAGTATCAGAAGACAATCTTCATATCCAGTTGGTGATTCAGACCCCTATCATCAAGTATGTTTAATATCAAGAAAGAAGTAGTTGAGGAGCTACATAAACCAGCAAGGAGACGATTCCAGAGGAGAAGAGTAGTTATCAAAGGATTGAATGACCTGTGGGAAGCTGATCTTGTCGAAATGCAACCATATGGTGAATTCAACAAAGGATACAAGTACATTCTGGTTGTAATAAATGCTTTTTGAAATTTGTGTTGTGTGGACCTGTGAAAAGCAAATCGGCTGACAATGTCACAGTTGCGATGAGAAAAATTCCATCCTCAGTGAAATCTCCACCGAAAAATCTTCATACTGATAGAGGCCGCGAGTTCTATAACAAATTGTTCTCTGAACTGATGATGAAATATAAAATCAACCATTATAGCACTTTTTCAAGTATGAAGGCTAGCATCGTAGAACGTGTGAACAGAACTTTGAAAACCATAGTGTGGAAAGAATTCAGTCTACAGGGTAGTTAGAAATGGATTGACAAATTGAAATATGTAGTTTCTACATATAATAATACCAAACATACTACGACGGGATTGAAACCAATAGAAGTGAGGAAGAAAGATGAAAAATTGCTCCTTGATACTGTTTGATACCAATCCCAATATGAAGTTTGGAAAGAACGATCACGTACGGATAAGTAAATTTCGAAAAGCATTTTCCGAAGGCTATACGCCGAATTGGTCGAATGAGATATTCAAAGTCGGAAAAATTCGTACAACTGATCCAACAACATACTTTTTGGAAGATGCCATGGGGAATCAGATTCAAGGTGTTTTTACGAACAAGAATTATAGAAAGTCAAGTATCCTAATGTATATTTGGTAGAGAAAGTTTTGAGAACGAAAGGAAATACAATCTACGTAAAATGGCTTGGGCTCAAGAAATCCCACAACTCTTGGATCGCCAAAAATAGTCTTGTTTAGAGAACCACTTCCCCCTCTCTGAAAAACCCCTCCACCTTGGTCTTGGAAATGTATTCACTTGCAAGTGTGAGTCTCCAGTCAGTTGAGAAAATGAATCCGATGTCAGATGGGTCGAGTGGTTATGGTAGTGATTGTTGGAGTGATATGGACGAAATAAATCAACTATACAGCAAGAACATCGAGAACGAGGGAACCTACATTGCTGAATCTACCTTCAACATCCAGGACAGCCGATTTTCAGTCTCTTGCGGCGTGAGCATTGCGAGATGTTTCAAACCTGCAGTTAAGTTGAAGAACAATACCAGTAAATCAGAAATCTCCTTCAACGTAATAGAATGGTCAAATCTGACTCTGATTTTTCGAAATCTGCTGACTGAATATTTCGAAAAAAGTGATAAAACTGTTGTTGTTCCACAAATGTGTAGTGATGAGGAAGTGAAAATAAGCACCGCACAATTTATGGGTATCAAAATATTGGAACTGGAAACTAAAAACTCTGCCTTATATCTGAAAGAAGATTCAGAAAGTTATTCAACTTGACTCTATCATCATCGATCACAAAATCAACATGCTCACGAATTTGTCATTTTCGAATTTTTATTGCAATGTTATTGAAATTACCAGGAAATTCATATTGCAAGTGAACTTTGAAATGCAGAATGAATTGATGATAATTGCATTTTGTTCTAAACAATAGTTTCAAGAGTTATTGCATGCGAGAGTGGTTATTGTATTATTATTAGTGGTTTTCATTTAATTTTCATTCACACTGTATGTTTAACAATATCAAGTGAATATAACACTATAGTTTCCCCAAGGTGAAGTATCATGGGAATTCCTATGTAATTATCTTTTTTCATCATATTGACTCAGGGCAATTTCGTTTTGTTCTATTGAAAAAACTTGATGAACATGTGATTGTATACACCTCTGAGTCTCGTATTTCTCTATATTTTGTATTCAACATTCCAAATAATCTTCAAATTCAATTTTATGCTTGACTACGTGATATTTGATACATTTGGATTTCTTAACACATTTTTTACCTTTTTCAGTATTATTAAGGGTGGGTTTCTTATTGTCAACCAAATAGGTGTATTGTTTTGATCGAAGGCCTACAAAATCTGTCATTATGAATCCTTTATTCTCATCTTATCTGGAGGATAATCACTAGTATCGAATTTGTCAATATCCGCTCTTATAATCTCTTCGTAAACAACATCACAATACAGTTCATAAATGAGAGAATCTGTATCGGTATGAAGTAATTTACATTTCGATGGATCAAACTTTTTCAACATGTAATCATAATGGAAATCATAAACACAAGTTTTCGAGATATCTAAAATAATCATACCAATGTATAATGATGGTTTATTGAATACCAGTTCTGTTTTCTTCATTCCAATTGCCATCAAATTTTCATCAAATATAGTTCTATTATGGAAATTCGGAGTAGATATTGAAATTTTAGCGCCATGCCTGCCTTCTCAACTCCTAACAAGTTTTACAATCCTGTATTTTCTAATGTTCTCCATTGTTTTACCGAAAACAGCATTGATCATTAATTTGAAGATTCGTATGCCAAACTCGTTTTTGGATTTTGCACGCAATGTAGTATTCAGATCAATGTATGGCTTCAACCACCTGGACTGTTTGAAAGTCAATATTCTATGAATTTTATCGATAATGGGATCATTAGCCAGATATTGTTTCAGATTTCTATAATGCAATACATACTTTTCCTTGTGATACAATGTTGTCATTAGTTTGGAGAATTTTAATTTTGGGTTCAGGGGCGAGGGGTAAATCTTTATGAAGGTCATGAAGGGATTCTGGATATTTGAGATCGACCTCCGAAATGTATACAGAAGAGGATCCATCAGAAATGGAATTGACATCGGAATTCTGAGTATTTTTCAACCATTCGAATCCAGTATAAGGAAGAAGCTGAGACATAGCCCAACCATAGAGATTATTCACGTCGAGATACAAGAGGTACTTAGTTGGTTCTTCACTATCGAAATTGGTCATGTATTTATTATTCGCTGTAGAGTACCTATTCGAACACTGACTCATTCCACCACGAATTCCCTTTTCTATGAGCATTAATATGTCAACATCTTGAAGTGTATATAATCGGCACTTTGTATATTTCAACATACAGTCCCATTTATATCCAGGTAAGCTATAATGATGAGCAGGATCTAATCCGTATGTTGTATGGCACATGTCTCGGAAATTTTCAAAAACATCAACCAATAACATGATATCAGTTCACAAGTGAAGGTCCGAGTATTCTCCTAATGTTATCAACTGGAATGTTTTCCATACTTTCTGTGCATGATCATAATCAGAATCCTTGATATGCTCATCGTTCAATTTACTGTAAAATGATTTCTTACTCGGTAGTTCAGTGTCTTGGAGTTTTTCCAGATTATTTGAACAATCATAAACAAAATTCCTTCTCTACAAAGCAAATCAAACTTCTCTTCTTCTAGATCACTGAACTCTTTTCTGAGGTTGATGAATTGTGTTTTTTCCTGAAAACAAACCAATTGATCCAATTTGAATGCGAAACGATATGAATCGACAAATCTGAATATTATGTTAGATCTAGAATTATGTTGTGTGGAACTGATATATTTTTCCTTATTTATTGGAAGTTGAGTGAACCGAGAGTGTTTTGCAAAATCTTTTATAATGAAATGGCTATCATATCCCGATAGGCTGTGGAAGAAAATAGGAATTGTATGGGAATTTGTGTATTCGAGGTTACATTTCGAATGACTGAATCCGCGAATTCTTCTTGTATAGTGGTCATGGTCGCGAACGATGGTATCTGATTCGATAAACGTGTTTCACAAATGTGACATGTAGTTTAATTCAAAAATTTTCCTGCATCTTTTCTCATCGGTAAATTCATACGCATTTTCGCCTCAATGAAGAGTGCTGAGTCATCTAACTCTTTCACGAACCACTCAATGCAGTCGGTACCTCGGTAACTTTTATAGAATGATAAACTGTCATCAAAAGTAAACATGTTTCTGATACCGAGATGTTTTTATAATTTTTTCTCTACATTGTTCATCTTGTAGTGGAATGAGCAGTGACGGAAATTTCTGAACTGTGAAAATGTTTCCTCTGGGAAATCTATTTCAGATTCATTAATTTCTGAACAATATATATTATGAGCATCTAGTTTTTCTTGGTTTTTGGAGTAATTCAAAGATGTATCGCGAATGATTTTTTCTACCATTCCTTTTCCCAATTTGGTCAGAAACTAATCGTCAAAGGTTATTTATCCAGCAGAAATGATACTCAACAGAATCATCATCTTCGTTGATATGATCAAGTAATGACATTTCCATGTCACCATCTGAATCCTCATCATTTAAATATTCTTTTTGAATCATCAGAAGATTGACATGCCTATTTAGAATCTTATTCTTAGTGATTCTCACAGGAACAGTGAAGAAATTTCCAAATCGATCGGTTTCTAGAATGAATACATTGATTGAGAGATTGTTCAGATTTTCGAATTTATTGATCTGATTCAGTCTCATTGGCATGTCAATTCCAGTCATATCCAAAATATCATTGTAATGAGGATACGAATAAGTTCTATCAGAATGTTTATCTGCAGGATATGAACAAGACGTCACTGCCCAAGCGAAGCAAGCTTCATCTGAATTTTTAATGTTAATACAAGTATGCTTGCGAATAATTTGGTCAGGAAGTTTGATATGAGTACCTCCATATCCCATTTCTACCTCATTGAAATTAACTTCCAAATTAATTATCTTATGCAGAGTCCATTCACTGTCCCGCTTTTGAAACTCATCCAATTCATTCAAAATAACATACGTTACATTCTCTTCATACCATTGCTTCAAATCCACTTCAGCATCAATAATGGAATTCTCAGTGTTCAGATATTCGTAATCGAATATGATTTCATCATTGTCACTGTTCTTCAGGAATTCTCCACAAGAACATGTGTTTATTTTCATGAAATGGAATTTTTTCAGCATCCTTTGTACTTTCGATTTGAATAAAAAAAATGAGTCTTCTAGAAATTGTCTAACATCGATATGTTTCAGATTTATGATAACTGCTGAACGTATTCGTTCATTGGAGGCTGACTGAATATCTTCCCATCTGACTCTCTCATTTCTTCTTCCATTATTTTTGATACCATCACGAACAGCTCTATTGAATAGTCTCAAATTTTTATTGTATAGTTCAATCCATTTTTCTCTGATAGGTATGCTAGTACTATCTGAAATTTCTTCATGAGCTTTGAGAAATAATTTGATAATCTCATCGCTATGCTTCGCAATATCACATTGTTCCATGATACTTCACCTTCCAACAGTAAACTCGAAATGATACTTGATATGGTGTTAATATAGTTTTATTCACAAATTCTTTCTTGTTTTTCTTGTCGGGCAGACTTTGGACTATCCTGCAGAGTTTTTAGACGATATAAATTTGTGCTACTGACAATTTTATCATAAGCATTATTTTTCAATGGGTTGGATGCCGTGGTGAAGAAGTTATGTAGGTCTACAGATTTCTTACAGAAACAAAAATGTTTCTTACATTCGATGCAATACTGGGTGTTCATATTCACTAATTATTCAAAAACTCGAATTGATAGGCAGCCTTTGCCTTGCCAACGTCTTTCTGCCTTTTGAAAACCTATGAGTATTTCTTTGATGTGAATTCAGATTCCCTTACTTCCACCAAGTCAGCGGCTCTTTGCGGTAGGAAAACGGCAGAGTCTTCCAATTCTACGAGAACACACTTTCCAAATCGTGTTTGGACCACTTTCGCTCCAATTATTGGTACCGGTGTATTCAGAGGTAGATCTGAAAGCTTCACGGTTTCCTTTCGGATCAACGATGCTTCTTCGTTAATGGCTGTAAGATCCATCTAAAATTATAGTCCATTCTTGACTTTCAGAATTTCAATCAGGAATTGTTCTGAAAAATTAGATACTAAACGAATATCAAACTCACTTTTAGGCAGGATGTTTCACAACACCTTTTCACAATTCAACAAGTTCACGAAAATATTTCACATTGATCATCTATCCTCCGCTATCTTTTTTTTGCCAATATTCCCACTCATACCTCCCCACTTTCACTTGCTTACTCAATCATGAATAATGGCAAAATAAAATCATCAGCTAAAGTGACATCACTTGTTTACGAGGTTCATGGGAAAAGATGATATCATCAGCATGTACAGGATGGCAAATAAAATACTTAGTTCATGAATTCTTCATTTTATTATTGAACACTTGCAATCAAACAATTTCAGATGACCAAACATCTGAAAAATTTTTAAAATTGTAGGAATTCCTAAATTCACACGTTCTACATTCTATACAATCTCTTTCGCACTTGAAACAATGAATATGAAGAAATGCATGAATATGTTTCTCATTACACAACAATGATGCTGAGTACTTTTTCATTTTTGAAACTAAATCTGTACGGGAATAACAAGACGGGCACAAGATGAAATGTTTTCCATTAACTAGATTGAACAAATGATAATACTTATTGCAGATCGCATATTTGGTATGACACATATTCCCGTTGATGAAATTATCCAACGGATAATTTTTCTCAGGAATCTGGTAGGGTTCTCCACGTGAAGGAAAACTCAGCTTTATCTTAACATCTCTTCCACCATCGAACTCTTCATCATTTATAATTTCTCCATAACGCGAAATTGGGATCACGCAATGATATTCATCCACAAATTCATATGACTTACCTGACAAACTACTGATGGCACTATCTCCAAATTCAGGCATAATGATACGTAACTGAAGAGGATAACAACAGAACTGATGAAAAAATACTTTTTTCATGATTTTAATTAATTTTTGGAAACCATTCCTGTCCACCCTATAATCGGAATTTGCAGCGGTAGATTGTGCATAGTGTCATGGTATTATCGATGAGATCATTAGGGCTCAATAAACAAACTTATTGTTGTTGCAATGAGATCATTGAGGCGTAAAAACGACGGATATTTTGGTATCGCATAGTGGCCATGGTATAATGTTAATCGATGATCGAGCGTGATAAACAAACACACCTAGCAAATTATCATTGAATTAATTTTAACATACTGATGAGATCATGGCAAAGGAAACGTAAACAGGGTGTTTTCTGGACCAGAGACTGGCAACGAAGAATGTTATCAAAATTCAGGAACCAGGTACCCTAGATACATTCTGAGTTATGCATGACGTCGAGGTTCTTCAGTTCACCCACCAGGAGCTCTGCAACGTCGATCGCTACACTTGGAGGAACTCGGTGACCGTTTGAGCCAGATTGAGCATAGAGCGGGTCTGGGTCCAGAACTCTCCTCGATATTCTACTGTTTACGCTCAGATTAATTCAATTTGTGTTAAAATCAACTCATATAAGTTCCATATTTCATTAACAATAAATTAAAATCTCATTCGTTGATTTCTTCGACAACTAGCTCAACGGGAGTCGGAGATAATTAAATTAAACGATATCAATCGCTTTGCTGAAGAGACTTCACTCGATGTGTGGCCGCATGATGATTTTGAATGTCGCTACAAACAAATTGATACTATTTTAGTCAATTTCGAAACTGTTCAACAAGATATCGTCAATATCGTCTCTGGCCAAGAATGTGGATATGTTCAACCACATCATACTGTTACGTTATTCGGGTGCAGAAGCGAACACGACACTATTTATTTTCGAACTGATTTATTTAAACTTAAGAAACACAGATTTATATCGGACTCATAACTACTATTCATGTAAATCGATTTATATCACGCAGTATACAGGGTGTCCGGAGATAAAACCGACAAAATTCATGGGGTTATCGGAACTGTCGATATGATTGCAAAATGCCATAAACGAATGTCCACAACCACTTCGTTACTGAGATACAGAGTGATTTGTGGATTTTGACAAAAAATTCAATCCGCCATATCAAATACAGGGATTAACCGATCAGATTCAAATTTGGTACACGAATTACACTTAAAAGCATCAACGAGTAGCCCTCTGATCGAAACCAATATCAGGACCGGAACAATATTTTTCCCCTATGTTGAGTTATTGTTAGAATAACTCACCCTGTATAATAAAAACCAGAAATTTCAACTCAGATTCGAAATCTACGGTGAAAATTGTATAGGAATTTGTCGAAAAATCTCCTGGCACTATCAATTATTTTCGGGTAAAATACCACCAAAATTGGTAATATAATAAATATTTACGAAACCATGACATGAATGTTGTTATCTTCTTCAATCAGTTCATAAATCGGAGTGAAATGAAATATTCTCATAACCCGAAAAAATTTAAGTATACATTCGTATCAGGACGGGAATGAGTTTTTTGTTTGTTTATGTTAGCTGACCTAGTACATTAATAGTTACCAATAATCTGATCGTACTGATCGTAGATTCGGAATCTAAAAAAATCGTATGAGAACCTGTCAAAAAAGGATAAGAGTGATGTTTTCGTAAATTATATTCGCTCACTAATGAATTTGAATTTATGAAAATACTACACAAAGAACAATAACTGTTTGTAATGAACATAATAAAACCAATGAATTCGTAAAAAACTTTCACTACCCAGTATTACAAAACATTTTCGAAGTGGAGCCCTCCAGCATCAATACATTTTTGAGAGCGTGCTATTAGATGATACACTGACTTGCGAATTATTTTAGGCTTATTTCTAACACTAACACAAGAAGCAGGCAGCAGTAATTTTCCATAATGAATTTTCTCTCATTCAAATTTCTTCATTATGAACTTCTTACTTCAAATGACCTCATAAAAAATAATGTAGCTGAGTTAGATCAGGGGATAGCGGTGGCCAATTTACTGAACCTCCACGGCCAATCCATCTATTGGGGTAGTTGGCATCGAGATGGTTTCTAACTGGAACTGAAAAGTGAGGTCTAGCACAATCATGCTGAAACCACATATTCCAGGTATTTACAGCTTGTAATAGGAATTTATCATCATCACCAGTTAAATCCCATACAAAAATAGAATATCTGCGTATTCTTCATTAGGCATCATAAACACACTCTCAGAACTATAGTTTGATCCTAAAAACACTGGAATAATGAATGAACACCAATAAAACAAACGCTTATGACAGGTGAATAATGGTTTTCCATAATGGAATTCTGAATTTGACACAAGCCTAGTATATTCTTTATACACAAACATTATAAGTTACTGATACGGATTTATTATTTGAAAGTTCAGTCCGATCATTTTTCAACAAGTTTTTAACTTTTCTCAGTGCATTTCGAATCTGCGATTAGATAATTGTTATACTAGATCATCTATTCTTACAGGAATATAATCATAGAAAACCTCATTCCAATCCTGATACGAATTTATTTATCAGTTTTTTCGCGTCATGAGAGTGATTCATTTTAGTACGATTCACGAATTGATTGAAGAAAATAACTATATTCATGTCATGGTTTCGTTAATATTTATTTTATTACCAATTTTGATGGAACTTTATCCGACAATAATTGATTTTTGAATGAAAAAAATTAAAATGATAATTAATTACGAAATAACTAAGATAGTGCCAGATTTCGAATCTGAGTTGGAATTTTCAGTTATTATCATACAGGGTGAGTTATTCTCACAATAACTCAACATAGGGAAAAATATCATTCCGGTCCTGATATTGGTTTCGATCAAAAGGCTACTTGTTGATGCTTTTTAGTGTAATTCGTGTACCGAATTTGGATCTAATCGGCTAATCCCTGTATTTTATATGACGGAATGAATTTTTTGTCAAAATCCACAAATCACTCTGTATCTCAGTAACGAAGCCGTTTTGGACATTCGTTTATGGCATTTTGCAATCATATCGACAGTCCCTATATCCCCATGAGTTTTGTCGGTTTCATCTCCGGACACCCTGTATAACTGTCTCTCTGACACTCGCTGCTCGACTGACTGACTGCAGTTGTTCGGCCGTTAATATATGAGATCACTTGGCAGGCTTTGGTCCGAGAACGTTCTCGAATGATCTTCCGTCTCCTTCTTTTTGTTCTAGAAGCTAGTTTCTTTGGAGTTCCAGCAGCATACCAGAATTTCAACTCCGGTGAATCTGGATACAACCTCCAGCATGTTCCTTACAAATCTCCAATTCAAGCCATCCAGTCCACACCCCAGCTTTGGAACAGCTATCTTCTGTATGTCCTTCTCGAATATGGTGCTTCGCAAGTCGACTTGTGTCTCCTAGAGATCCTTGTAAGTGGGTTTCTCAGAAGATCTTCCTTCCGTTATAAGATAAAACAGAGACCTTTTTCCTTCAGCGCTGATTTCTTCTATTTCTAGTGCTGGATCGACGGAGGGACCCTGTTGATGAAGCACCACTAACTTCCCGAACTTCCTCATCAACTTGTTGGCTATTCCTTGAGACATCTGAAGATCCTCTGCAACGCAGTGAGGTAGTGCGTATTCTACAAGAATGACAAAAAGGTCGCAGTGCTCTTCCTTGGTGGAGCCAAACCTTGCTTTTGATGAACCACTGTATGTCCGAATGGATTCGTCGAATGTAAGCTTTTTTTCTGCCGGACAAATTTGTTGAACTTGTTGATCTTGTGTTCCCTCGAATGGTGCTAGTCTGTTGAAATGAACGACTCTTGGTTTGCCACTGGGTTCTTTACTGATGCGGTAGATGACATCGTTGATCTTCTACTTGACGGTATAAGGTCCTTCCCAAGATCTCTGTTGTTTTGGATGAATACATCATTTCCTTTGTGAATTGTACAATTACACCAGGTCTCCTTCTGCGTATCCTGCATGCCAGCTCTGATGTCGTATCGGTCTTCCATGCAATCGCTGGAGATTTTCAGATCAAAACGAACTGATTAGGGAATATCGTTCATCTGTTTCATCAAAATCGTAACATTATCCTCTTCCACTATATCCTCACCAGGTCTACATCCGAAGACCAAGTCACATGGAAGCCTCATCTCTCGTCCAAATAGAACCTTCGCCGGAGCCTGTCCTGTAGATTCCTGTACTGCAGATCTGTAGGCCATCAAGAAGAAAGGAATACGTTGAACCTAGTACTGTTGGTGTTGATCTACGACTTTGCAGATATACCTCCCAATGGTTCGGTTCATTCGCACCACCATGCCATCTGACTGTCGATGCAATGGAGTTGTTCTTGTTTTCTTGATTCCTAACTTCTCGCTCATCTTCTCGAACACTTCACTCTCGAAGTTTCCTGATCAGAGTGAAGTTCCAATGGCATCCCAAAACGACTGATTCATTAGGACATCGGCGACAGTTACGGCTTCCTGGTTAGGGATCGCATACGCTTCCATCTACTTGGTGAAGTAGTCCATGCAGACAAGGATGTATTCATTTCCATTATCAGTCACTGGAAACGGACCCGCAATATCTATGGCAATCCTCTCGAAATGGCATCCAACATTGCACTGTCTCATGAGAGCCCTTGGTTCACGATGAGGCCCATTGCTGGCAAAGCACACGGTGCATTTACGGCACCACTCCCTGATGTCGTCACTGCAGTTCACCCAGTAGAACCGCTCTCGTACCCGCTGCAGTGTCTTCCTCACTCCTAGATGTCCCCCTGAAGCTCCATCATGTACATATCCAAGTATTTCCGACACTCGGCTCCTAGGAATGACCAACTGCATCCGATTATCCGATTCATCATCGCTCTCGAGATTCCTCTTGAGCAGGTCATCTTCTAATACCAAGGAGTCCCACTGACTTCAGTACGCCTTCAAAGTCTGTGAAGATGGTGCTACTTCTTGCCAAGAAGGACGGCGATTCGCTTTCTTTCATTCTCGAAGCTTCCGAAGTTTTGGGTCCTCTTCTTGCTCTTGCTTGATTGCCGCAGGTAACCAATCTTCATTGACAACGGTGGTTCTGCAGAAGGCTGCTTCGTTATCCTCCAAACGACTTCAATGTGAGCACTCAGGTGGACATGGCCTTCTGGACAATGCATCTGCATTCTTATGGCTCGTCCCCACTCGGTGTGCTATCTTGAAGTCATATTCCTGGAGCCTCTCGATCCATCGAGCTACTTGGCCTTCGGGGTTCTTGAAATTCAGCAGCCACTTCAATGCAGCATGGTCCGTCCTGAGAAGGAATTTTCACCCATAAAGGTACTTATAGAAATGCTCCGCTGATTTCATCATGGCCAATAGTTCCCTCCTGGTAACGCAGTAGTTTCGTTCTGCCTTCGATAGCACCTTGCTAAAGTAACCGATGACTTGCTCTCGCTCATCTTGATACTGCGAAAGGACTCCACCAATGTCGATATTACTGGCATCTGTGTCAAAAATGAATTGTCCTCGGTGTCGTGGTCAAGCGTTCCTTCAGAGCATCAAAGGCGACCTGGCATTCTGGATCCCAGAGGAAGGGACGTGCTTCTTCGATGAGACGAGTCAGGGACTTTGCGATATCCGAAAACATTCGGACGTGACGTCGATAATAAGTGCAGAGCCTAAGAGAGCTCCTGAGTTGATGCTTATCTCTTGGTACTGGCCATTGCTTCACTGCTCGTACCTTCTCAGGGTCGACTTCCACACCCTGCCTTCCTACGACGTGTCCCAAGTAGTTAACCCGTTTCTGCAGTAGATGACATTTCTTCAGATTGAGTGTGAGGTTTGCAGCTTGAAGTCTTTTGAGAACTTCCTCTTAATTAGCCAGATGTTCTCCAAATGTTTTACTGATCACGATGATGTCATCCAAATAAACCAGGTATGTTTTCCAGGAGAGTCCCCTCAACACATTCACCATGATTTGTTCGAAGGTGGCCGGAGCATTGCAGAGTCCGAAAGGCATTACTTTGAATTGCCATTATCCAGTGCCGATGGTGAAAGCTGTCATTTCCTCATCTGCCGGATCCATTTCCACCTGCCAATATCCACTTTTCAGGTCCAGAGTGAAGATAAGATTCGATTCCGCCAACGTGTCGAGTGTGTAGTCAATTCGAGGCAAAGCATAACTGTCCTTCTTCGTCACGTTGTTCAATCGGCGATAGTCCACGCAAAAACGAGTGTTTTCATCTTTCTTCTTCACTAGTACCACTGGTGAAGCCCAAGGACTATTGGATGGCTCGATTACCCCTTCTTGTTCCATATCCTGGATGATCTTCTCTGCAATTTCTCTCTTCGCCTGTGGTAATCTTCGGGCTGGTTGAAGAATCGGTCTGGTATCTCCCGTATCGATTTTGTGACTGACGATGTTGGTTATACCTGTTTTCCATTGGCAGGTATGAAAATGGATCTATACCTCTGCAGTAACTCGGTTAACTTCTTCTGACGGTTGTTGAGTGAGTCGCTTGCAGCAGAGACGAGTTCTTCATACTTTCTGGCTCCATCAGTGGTTGCTGTCACCTGGTGGATTATGGAGGCTGCCGGGACACAGGTTCCAATCTTCGTTCCTTTGCTAATCGTCACAGGGTAATTATTCATGTTGATGAATCGAACAGATACATGGTCGTCTGCTGCCAGTAAAGACTTACCGACTAAGATTCCACGTCCGACTTCCTCGTCATGGTTCCAGGGTTCCATGATGATGGGACTTCCTTGCTCCAATATACCCTCAATCCGCGCTGCTACAATGGTCTCGCTCCGTTTCAGTAACAGGACGTCCTCTTCTAACGTTACCACTGCCGCTACCTCCACCCGTGGATGTAAGAAGATCTCTTCGGCACCCACTTTAAGTGTTCGGCTTCTAAAGTCCAGTTGAATTTCTTGCGCACCCATGATGTCCATTCCCAGAAAAACATCTTCTCCAATATCTGCCATGATAGCTCGATGTGGAAATTTGACGGTCCCGATCGATATATCCACATCGATTTTCCCATAAACGGTGGCAGCTTCACCCGTAGCAGTTTGCGCACTTCTTTTCGTCGATCTGTCCATCTACGTAGACGCTGCTGTTATCACGCCGTAGGGATGCTACGAAGATGAGGGGGTCTTGAGAATGACGGGTCGAAGCTGGTTCCCTGTGATCGGCCCGCTTTAGTATCCCTGCAGTCGTTTGAACTGGTCTCTTTTTCTCATTCAAGATGGCGTTGATCAAGGCTTCATTGGGATCTTGCTTGGTATTTTTCACTATGTTTTCGCTGTCGTTCATTGTTTGGGAAGCTTCTGCTGCGGCTTCGATCTCGAGCGCAGCTGCCAGAGCACTAGTGTGGTCTTTTGGTCGAGTCAGGCGAACTGCTTCCTGCATTTCGATATCCCGCAATCCATCCACGAACGTTTGAACAGCTAGACATTCCATAGAGGAATCTGGGGCTGACGGGTAGGCACAGTGGACCAATCGGGCTACATCCACTTCGAATTCTTGCAGGCTTTCGTTGACTCTCTGTCGACGGCTCTTCATTTGTGATTGAAATACTTGCTGAAGATGTTCGTGATCATACCGCATTCCGAGGCGTTTGACGATGACGATGATCGTAGCTATCGGTTTCTACTTCCGGAATGACTCACAAGATGTTTAGTGCATCACCCCGTAGAGCTACTGTGAGAGCTACCACCTTGTCCTTAGATGTCCGCCCATTGGCTTTGGAAGCTGCTTCGAACTTCTTCAGATAGTTCGGCCACGATGTTTTTCCATCGAATGTGGGTGGTTTTACTCGATTGGTAGTAGTCACTGCATCTGACCCAACTGTGATTTCAATCATGAGTCCTTGACCATTTCCATACTTCTCCAGCACAGCTATTCTTTCTCTCTCGGGCTGCAGCTCCTTCTCCATTTCTTAGATCTGAGTGGTGAATTGGGTTGATACCTGAACTATAATCTTATCCTGCTGAGATGCGATCTGTTCTTGCTGAGCTGCGATATGAGTCAGCACCTCTTCCCGATGTGTTGATATCTGGGTCAATACTTCTTTTCGTTGGGCAGATATCTGGGAGGCGATCTGATCTTGCTGAGCAGTAATTTGTGCCAGCACTTCTTCTCTCTGAGTTGCCATCAGATCAGCAATACCCTGTCGCTGAGCTGCAATCTGGCCCATGATCTTCTCCTGCTGAGCCACCATCTGGTTCGCAATGTCCTGTCGCTGAGTCGCAATCTCCTGTCTATGAGCCGCAATCTCCTGTCGCTGAGTCGCTATGTCCTGTCGCTGAGCCGCTATCTGTTCCGAGATCCCAGCGAACATCGATTCCGCTGAAACTGGTTCCTCGAAGGTGAACGTCTCTGGATCCTGACCTATGCTCACCATATACTCTATGAGATGATGATGAAGTGAAGCCTCGATCCCTGTTGTGTCGAGATCTCTCTCCTCCAACTCGCGTTTCAAGTCCACCACTTTCAACTCGTGTAGTTACTTCATCACAATGGTCTGTTCACTTCACACTGGAATATCCCACACTTCCCAGGTAGCACATGACGACTATATGACGTCTAATTGACGGCATCACATTCGGCCAAAAGACGCCTTTATTTCAACAAATGTGACGTCCAAATGACGTAAGTAAGACACATCCTAATGACGTCATATTTGAAAGTCTTTTAGACGTCAGTATGTGTTTTCAAATAGGACCTCAAACTGACACTACTGACCAATTTCCGACGTCAATAAGACGTCTTTTTTTATAAAATTTTGAGGTTAATGGTTATTATCTGGTGAGGAAGGTAATCATTTGTGCTATGAAATAAATTTGCTACGAATGAAGATTTTATTAACAAGATAGTAATGTAAGTTATTACATATAGTTGAAAATTTCAGCGTGGATGGCTGCCTCTTCACAGATAGCTGTTTTGTATGTTTTGCTGTCTTCAAATGGCGGCCAAAGCACTTCCTTTTTCAACGGCGTCAGCCAAGTTTCGTGAACAACAGCTACACTGTTGCTTCCACTGTCATCAAATTGTATTACACAATACATCCTGAATACTTTCACTTTCAAACAGACTGTATAGAAATACCACTCAAACACTCAACATTTTAACAAATCCAATGGCACAGACGCCGTTCACAAACAACACCCATTCGGACATGGACGATGGACAATGAACGTGAACGGGAACGCACCAATGCACCATGCACGATGCAAGCTTGACGCTGAACCACAGACCGGACCGCTGAACGGCAATAACGCCACTAACGGCAGTCGCGAGATGGTCGCGAGTCGCATACACAATCTCTTCGCGTGTAATTACTTGATCGCCATTGGCCATCTGGTCGGTAATGTGAGAATTGTCTTTGGCGCTAAATTTAAACATTGAAAATCAAGGGAAGCCTATGGAATAAAATACATTTATATTATATATTTATTCAGTTATTCGGAAAGATTAATTGATTTATTTCATAACTTCGTTTTCCTATACATGCATGATAATAATAATAATAATGATACTAATGATAATCATAATAATTATAATAAAAATAATGAAAAATATGAAGACCATAGATTGACGTCTATACGACGTCAAACAGTGGCTGTCCATAAGACGTCACATTAATGACGTCCGCATGACGTCATAATTTGATCAAAAGACGAATGAGACCAAAAAAGACCTCAGGTAGCGGTCCTATAGACGTCACATTCGTCAGTCTGGCTACCTGGGTTCTGACACCAATTGTTACGTTATTCGGGTGCAGAAGCGAACACGACACTATTTATTTTCGAACCGATTTATTTAAACTTAAGAAACACAAATTTATATCGAACTTATAACTACTATTTATGAGGAACGATTCATATCACGCAGTATATAAATCGCTGCTCGACTGACTGACTGCAGTTGTTCGGCCGTTTATATATGAGATCACTTGGCAGGCATTGGTTCGAGAACATTCTCCTTCTTTTTGTTCTAGAATTCTCTAAGCATCCTAAATATATGGACTGTCTGATGAGTACTATATGACTGTCCAATCACTCAGTTCAGTGTATTCTCCACCAGAGGGGTTTACTTGCCGTCCTTTGCGGAGAAGTCATATGTTTTCGTTTATTTTGAGCTCTTATTCGGTTGTTTATCAATAACATAGGTTATATTGAATTATTATTATCATCAAGTGTCAAAACTGTGTCACTGTCAGGTCCCTGATGTGTTTTGTTAAATATCGATAAATTTCTTCACTTGTGAATCTTAGACGCTTTCGTGATATCCAGACAAAAGTTATAATTCCGTACACCAACACAATTTCGTGAACAATAAAACGACAGAACTATCTCTAATAATCAGATTATCGTGATATAACTGTTGATACTTTTCTTATTTCTTCAAGAAACACCAACTCAAATGATTATCGAAGCGCCACCCTTTGTTTGGGCGTGAAACTGAATATATATTGCGTACTGAATATGTTCGATAAATCATTATATTCGATATCGATAAGTCAAAACATAACGATATTAATCGGTATATCGATATTAATCGATATTTATCGATATATCGAACTTATCGATATATCCAACTTATCGATATGTTATGTCTTATCGATGATCGAAATGTGACATCCAATATCGCCCAGCCCTAACCGGGTATGCTTCAGACTACATATCGCTGACACTTGTGAGCATCCTTCTCCCCGACGCGCCAGAACATATTATGTTGTTATACTTCTCTGATTTCCTTCAAAAAATTTCGGAAATAATCGAGGAGTCCATTTCGAACCAGTAAAGAAAAAATAACTCATCAAAAATCTCAAATTTTCTGAAGTATCTTTTGATGGTGTTATCTGTATGGCACAGCCAGAGTGTATGGTTTTCAAGAAGAAGTTTATATTCCAGATATGAAAAATTACGAAATTATTTTTAATTAAAGGTGAGAAGTCATCTTCACAATACTGTGTGTTATGGATATCATTCACCAACCCATTCAATATTCATGGTATTTCTTCACTAATTGGAAATATTTCAGCTATGGAATCCTCAGCTCGAATTTGAAGAAGAGAAGGTAATGGAGAATCAAAAAATCATCATAAAATGGCAATTCTGCCTGTGGCGTGAAATTTGGGAAGGGTCATCTAGTCACTTGTACCTGTCGTACGCCTCTGGTAGTAGCCAGACACGTTCATCTCACATAATTAGGTAGGTTGTACAGTATCTACACTTCCCGGTAAATAAATCGTTCATTATGAACAATTCAGGTCCGGATTCCGAAAATGACTTGATGCAAATAAAAATGATGAAGGTTGCCCAAAGACGAAACGTTGGAACAGAAAATCGATGATGCCAAAGTAAATTGCATCAGAAGTTGCAATGAAAATGATTTCTTTCAGTTTTGCCATAGCTCCATTATCAGCGCCAGAAGAAAAATGAAATCTGGAAATCCAGTTTTTCGGAAATAACTCTTGAACAAAAACTATATCACTTATTTTTGAGACATTTTGAATCAAGGCATCGTAGATAGTAACATTTATTCGCTCAGGATAGCTATTAAAAAGAAAACCATACATGACATTCATCGAACGACCTTCTCTTTCTGAAGCCGATGAATAAGTGCCCGCTCCGATCGCATGAATTTTATTTTTGAACTAGCAAAGTCTCTTTTTAAAAAACAATTTATTTGTCAAAGTACAAAAGCAGAGCGAATTTTATGAGATGTTTATCGTACAAAGTTATAAGTCTGACTGAATGTTGGAATGAACAAATGCAACAAGATGATTTTGAAGAGTCAGCGAAATCTAAGAGGTCCCTGGGAACGTCGGTGCAGAATCTTCAGTTCTTAGGAAGCTTATGGGAACCGGTGATATAATTCCTCCCCTCGAAGTTTCAACTTATGCAGTGGAGCGAGGAAGTTGAACCTCTGCCAAATTTATCCCTTGGTTTTGGTCGTTAGAGTTCTTGATTCGTCGGATGATATTCAGATTTCTGATGATGAAATATGTAATACCAGATGCTACGAGGATATACAGGATGATGGTCCAAATAGAGGGAAGATGAGAAATGTTGGTATTCTGTAGGTCTGGCTGGTTTTCGATGATTTTCTTCGTTATAAGGTGAAGATCGTCCAAATTTGTTTCTTCTAGGTGGATGGTCCAATTTTGTTTCCTCTCGAGGCTTTGATTCAGTTGTGGAAAGAGAATCAATTGACGTTGACTCATTGATTCCTCTTCATTGGCGATTTGTTTGGTGTTGGTTATAACTTGACATCCAACAGGAATTTCTACGAGGTATGCACCAAGTAATCGTAGGAATTCTTCTTGTTTTCGGCACTTCAGACTGACCATCTCTTCATGTGGAAATACGGCTATCCATTGTTTGGATTCCAGTTGTCTAATGATAGGCTTTGAAATTTTGACCGGGACTTGTTGACAGTTTGAAGGGTGTTTCTTATCGAGAAGTTGGATTTCGCATGGGCCATCTGGTTCGACTTCTGACAAGTCGATTTTCTTGCATATGAAGTAGTTAGGGACGATTTTGGTACAAAGATCACCAAAAAATGCGAAGTACAGATCACTCTTCAAGAGAAATCTATCGTTTGGTAAAATGGTCTTGAACTCATTCAGACTCGGTACAGGTATTGAATATAATTGATAATAATTGAATTTTTCTGAATATGTTATAGGTAAATGTAAAAGGTATGTAATTTTGTTATTTTTTATGTAGCATTCGATATCTATTATTTTTTCTATCAACAAAATATTGTCTGGAGTAATTTCGAACGGAAATTGATCTTTATTGATCGAGTTTTTGAGTTTTGAAAGCTCGTTGTAGAGATCTGAGATTCTTATAATGCTGGGGTGCATAGTGTTTAATTTGGAAAAAGTCATTGAATTCTCAATATCTTGCAAAAGGGAGTTGATTACTTCGTATACATTTATCATATGGTTCAAGAGGTCTTTGACTACCAAACTGTGACTCAGGTTTTGACTAAGTCCTATGTATAGGGCAATTTGATAAATTTTAGATTCTAATTCCTTTTCGTTGTGGGTGATTTTTCGAATTGTGTCGTTGAATTTGTGTATAATATCGGTAGAAATAGTGTTTTGTTTGACAATGTTGCTTGCTAATCTGTTTTGATTTCCTTGAATATCTTTTATCATCTGTTCATAACGTTCGCCGTCGCTAGCGTCTAAATTCCCAGAAACTGCTTTGAAAAATGATCCAAGGCCGTTTATTAAACCTCTCTTGTTGCGTTTTGGCTGTGGAATTATTTCTTGTAATCTAATCTCGGCTCTTTCTTTCGTAAGAGTTAGAATTCTCAAATGCTCTGAGGCATCGTTTGAATAATTTTTATTGACACTGAGACTCTCCAGTAATTTTCCATATTGTTTATCGAGTTTTTCTATTTCGTCTACTATGGGGTTCAAGTCGAAAAAATGTATGAAGGTATGCATATACTCTTGCACTTTGGCTGTTCCTAACTTAACAGGTAAAAGTCCAGGGTTGGTTTCCAAGTTTTTTATTTGGATCGTTTCCTGGTATCCCATCACGAGTGGGAATCTGAAATATTATTAATAACTACTTAATCAAAACTATATGTATTTCTTAGGGGACGTTTCAAATTATCCATATGGGCTTTAGCTTGGGACGTGGTCGCGACTGTTTTACGGTTGATATCTACTTTCTGAATTTGGGTAGGTTTATGAAATTTATTTGCGTCTTTTTGTCTGATGAACTTTTTCAAATATGTTTTATCAGCTTGTTTGAATAAATTTGGGTTATCCCGGGTTTCGTTTAATTTTGAGATTATTTTTTCTTTATTATCCCTGAGGCTTTGATTGATTAGTGAATACATGATTTTTGTTTTTTCTTTATGATTATTGACGTAGTCATTAACTAAGATGCGGTCGATATTTATATCAAAAGGGTTTTCATTACTGATATGACCGTTTACGACGTCTATGGGTTTGAATTTAGTAGCCGAATGTATCGAGTGATTATAAGCCAAAATTGCGTATGTCATTTTCAAATTTATTGGAGATTTATCAAATCCTTGTGTATTCAACAGCCTTATATGTTCAATTAACGTGGAATGTAGTCTCTCTATGACACCGTTAGACTGAGGGTGATTTGGTGAGCAAAAATGGAGTTTTATTTTATGGAGGGCCAAGAGCTCGGTTATTACGGTATTTTCAAATTCTGTCCCATTGTCTACAGTTATTTGTTTTGGTACACCGTGGTGTGAAAAGAAGGTAATGAGGTTATTGGTTATTTCAGTTGAACTCAAAGTTTGTAATTTATAGGCTTGGGCGTATTTTGAAAAAGTGTCTATGATTGTTAAAAATTTGGTTTTCTCTAAAGTAAAGGTATCTAAGTGGATTATTTCGAACGGTTCAGAAGCTGTTGGAGTAATATTCATTTGCATTTTGATTGGTTTCCTCTCGTATTTGCTTTCTTGGCAAATCTCGCAATCATTAATGTATGTTTGAATTGATTTTTCAAGATCTGGCCAGTAATATTTAGTTTTTATTCGATTTTCCGTTTCGTCTATGCCACGATGGTTCGTTTTACTCTCGTGGTAGTTTTTAATTATTTCTAAAACATCGTCCTTATTGGTGACATCTATTAATTTATTTTTACAGCGTTTTAACTTTAGTGAAGGCCACACAAAATTTCGTCTGACAACTTCCGAGAATTTTTCATACATATTTGGTTCGTTAAAATACAGGTGGTACTGAACTTTTGGCACAACATAATTTTTCATGAAATTAACGACATCTTGTTCGAATTGATTTTCTGAAATTTGAACTTCAATCCTTTGTTTTTTCTCGAACAAAATGGTACGTTTTACCTTGGCTGGTGAATGTAATACAGAAAAGAATATTATTTGATTTTGACCATGGTTGACAGGAGATTCGGAAATAGGAATATCAACTATAGGGTTTTGTTCGAAGTTTGAATGAACAGTGACGTCATCGTCGTGGTTTTCTTCTAATATATTTTCGCTTATTTCTTCATCTGGTTGAACTTGCATGGATATATTATCGATTTCAGGGTTAAGATTTAGGTTATTATTAGAGGGTTCGCCGAAAATTTCATTCAAGCCTGGATCTGGAAGATTTTGTGCTTGCGTACTGATTAGGTTCTCGATTATATTACCAACATTCTCGGTTTCTTTTGTATGAATTTCAATCCTAGATAGAGCGTCTGCGTTAGAGTTCAGTTTGCCTTTCTTATAAGTAATGCTTTAATCAAATTCATCTAGTTTAATGCGCCATCTTAATAGTTTCGAATTAGGATCCTTTAGAGAAAAAAGCCACTGGAGTGGTTTGTGATCGGTGATGATATTAAAATGTCTTCCGTACAGGTACGGCCTGAAGTATTGGGTCGCCCATACGATAGCTAACAGTTCTTTTTCTATCGTACTGTGATTTCGTTCAGAGTCGTTCAGGGTACGTGAAGCGTACGCCACTGGCTTATCGACTCCTGAATGTTCTTGAGAAAGAACTGCGCCTAGCGCGACATTACTGGCATCGGTGGTTAAGTTAAATTTCTTGGAAAAATCTGGGTATTGCAAGATTGGTTCATTTATTAGTAGATTTTTGAAAGTTTCAAAACATTCGGTGAATTCAGAATCATGTACGATTTGTGCACCTTTTTTAAGGCACTTCGTCAATGGTTTTGTGAGCTTCGCGAAATTATTTATGAATCTTCGATAGTATCCTAGAAGGCCCAAAAATCCTTTGATTTGTTTTGTCGTCTTGGGAATAGGGAAGTTCTTTATTGCAATTATCTTGCTGGGGTTAGGTTTAACACCATCCGGGGTGACAACATGGCCAAGATACGCCACTTCTTTTCTTAGAAACTCGGACTTATCTAACTGTATTTTAAAATTAGAATCTCTCAATCTCTGAAACATGGTTTTTAAACGTTCGATATGCTCCTGTAATGACGTCGAAAATATTATTATGTCGTCAAGGTAGACGAGACATTTTTCATTTTGTATACCACGTAGAATGTTGTCCATGACACGCTGGAACGTGGCAGGGGCACTTATCATCTACCGTTTTTTCATTAAGTTTGCGGTAGTCCACAACAACACGCCACTTTTGTTTGCCGGAAGCATCTAGCTTCTTGGGAACCACCCATATAGGTGACGACCAAGGAGAGTTACTAGGCCTTATGATTTTTTGTTGCAGCATATTATTGATTTGCTTTTCGACCTCTTGCTTATGAATAAAAGGGTAGCGATAAGTTTTTGTGTAAACTGGGATCTCATCATTTGTACGAATTTTATGTTTAATTTGGTTGGTGAAACTTAAAGATGTGTCTTCATTATAAAAAATATCCGAATATTCTTTGCATAAATTCAGGATGTTTGATTTTTCTTCAATATTTAAGTGATCGGTTCTTAATTTGGAACTGTCTAATTTTTGTTTAGGGGTATCATCAAAATTGTTGAAATTAAATTCTTGAATATTACATCTATCAAATTTTTCAACGTCAAGTGGAGCAGAAAAATCTAACGTAATTAGTTTAGTCGTATTATTTAAAATGGAAGTTATGGCTTCGCCATTTTTTGCAATAGTAAGACACTCTGGTATCTCACAATTATGGATTTTTTGATGGGGTATTATAATTTCACCATTTTCTATCGAAGTTTTGACTTTAATGATTTGTTCCGATCGTGGAGCAATTTTTATTAAGTTTAATTCGTTTCTTGTCTTATGATAAAATAACTTGATATTAGCATGAGGCGTAATCAAAATTGATTTGTCGAAATTCAAGTTCACTTGCAATAACTTCAAATTATCTAAACCTATTAAACCATGAAAAGAATCGTGAAACTTGAATAAGTAAAATTTCAGGGTTGTTGGCTTTGGCAGATTAAAAATTCTAGACGTAGGCAAATGAGCGCTATGTTTATGAGCTGATTTCTGGAAAACAGTTGACACTATGAATGGGTCATTTCGAATTAAATTTGGAAAATTGTTGAATGCGATTTCGGGGTCCATGAAAGATTTGGTTGATCCCGAATCTATTAATATTTTTAGGTTGTGTTCAGGAAATATTATATACGGTAGTTCACTAGAATCCGTACTATTGAACGAAATTATCTGTTTATTTATGTCTGATTGTTTTTCGGGGGATCTACGTAAAAATTTTCATCATAAAAATATTCGTGTTCTTCATTAAATGGCTTTGAATGATTATTTTCCTCAATTTGTTCATCACACTGTGATTGTGGTGTAGAATAATCGACTTCAGTATTAAAGAGTTCTTCTGGGGATGGTCCTGGTTGACTGTGATTGGAAGTTTGCCTAGTATTTACACTCATTGGTGTTTGATTAGATGTAGGTCTATAATTCGGATTCGGTTTGAAAACATTTGTATTTTGATTCGGTTGCTGCCTGAATACTTGAGAATTTCTGAAATATCTCTGAGGTTGATTTGGCCTGGGTTGTAAATGAATTGGTTGTGATGGAAAATGATTATTAGTTTGTTGTGATTGATTATATGACGGCCTGGAGTTGAAATTTGGTTGTTGATTGAAATTTGAATAATTTTGATTTCTCTGATAGCTGTTTTGTTGTTGCCTAAAATTTGGTCTGACCTGAAAATTAGGTCTAGTAATATTTCGATTGGTACTTTGAGAATTATTTTGTGAATTATTCTGGTAATAATGATTATTTTCTTCCTGAGTTATGAATTGAAGTGCTTCATTCAAGTCATTAGGACGCATACATCTAATCGTATTTCCAAGCGGTTCTCTCAATCCACTCAACAAAGATTTTAAAGCTAGTTTATTATACAAATTTCTTTTCAATAAAACTGCGGGTCCTGGAGTTTCATGAACATCAATATATGAACACAATAAATTCAAAAGCTGAAGAACGCGATCGAAAAATTGCTGGGGCTTCTCATTCGGAGATTGCCTAACCATTACCAAATCTCTATTGAGACAAGCCTCATCTCTTTGATCTGCGAAATTACGATACAAGGTATTTTTTAATTCCTGCCAATTGCTAACATTTTGAATATTTACCATTAATCGGGCGTTGCCGGTCAATTTGCCAATCAGTGAGTGAAGTAAAAAGGTATTCAAGAAGTTATTTGCATTAGTATTATCATGAAAATTATTGATTATACTCTCGCAAGTAACAAGAAATCTGTTCAGTTCATTAGGGTTCCCGTCAAATTCAGGGACACATTTCAAATAATCGGGTTTGAAATCCTGAGGAGCCATATTTGGGTGATTGATTATTGATTGATTATCACTATCGCTATTACTAGTAGTGTGTGTATTTGAAAAATTATTATCTGGACCGTCTGAGTCAGAAGAAGACGCTGCCAAAGATAGATTCTCAAAAAGCTTTTCCAAGTTAAAAGACATGTACTGTACTCACAATATAAAGATGACTTTGCTCATCGTTCACCTAACTTATGAAGGAATTGCCGGTTCTGCTGCTGTGTCTTCACCTGGTCAATTGCCTCGCAGAGAAAGACGATTTGTGTTCTTTCCCTCTTCGGTTGGTTCTGGTTGATTTCCACTGGATAGGTCCTCGATGGACTGGGTTGCCTGAAGTTCAAGGAGCCACTCTGTCCGACGAAAATGTCCGAAAACCACTCGAAAGTTCTTTGAAATAGCCGGTTAATTGTAGAAACAAAACTAATGCACGATGCACTAATCCCGACTATCCTACCGACTGCGCCAATTTTATTTTTGAACTAGCAAAGTCTCTTTTTAAAAAACAATTTATTTGTCAAAGTACAAAAGCAGAGCGAATTTTATGAGATGTTTATCGTACAAAGTTATAAGTCTGACTGAATGTTGGAATAAACAAATGCAACAAGATGATTTTGAAGAGTCAGCGAAATCTAAGAGGTCCCTGGGAACGTCGGTGCAGAATCTTCAGTTCTTAGGAAGCTTATGGGAACCGGTGATATAATTCATGGCATGATGATTACGAAATGCGATGAATCGCCACCTTCTGATAACGCATTCCTATGTGTTCCATTCTCATTCACGGGGTGATTTGAACTTCGTAGCTAACAATATATTCATTTATTCACCCCATAAACCTTTCAAATTTCGAGAAGTTGGTTTCCAATTTTCACGTATCGATATACGAATTCCATATTTTTTCAATATACGTGTCTCACTTCAAATGGCCCATCAGCTATATCCCAGCTATCAGTTGTGCAATTCGTACCAAATTTGGACTGGTATGAAAAACTATCAATATGATCAGTTTTTCAGAGACGAACATCATTTTGGTCAGGGCCGGGCGTTTTTATTGGAATAAATATGGGTGGGTTTTTTATGAAAGGATTTTCAAGGATTTTTTTGCATATTGTTGATCCTCATGCTTTTGAACTTCCATACGCAAAAAATCACCTCTTTTCGAATGAACAATTTTTTTTTTCATTCTTTGCTGCGGAAAAATAGTGAATTCAAATTACCTGCAAATTTCGAGACGTCCAATAGCTCCGATAATTATGGTTTGAAGAAAGAATCAAGATATACTTTCTCATGTTGAACTCACCGTTTCCGAGTAAATAATCATAGACGTTTGCGAAAAGGCTGTTTAGATGTGCTTGTTTTTCAGAAAACCTTCATTGAAATCATATGAAAATTCACATATGGGGGCTTGGAACCAGGAAGAATAATATTATGAGCTCAGTTTTCTTGTGAACAAATCCTATATAATAGGATTTCATAAGTGTGCCTCGACGAACGGCACTGTCCGAAAAGATGTTGCCTCTGAAAAACTGATCATATTGATGGTTATTCAAACCGGTTCAAATTTGATGAGAATATATAGAGGGGCGGGGGGGGGGGGGTGTGCGTTTGAAGCGAGACACGCTCTGTATCAATAATTATAGAAATGACCTTTCAAAATTCAAAAACCGAATTGAAATCGTTCTTTTGTTTTCAAATTCATGATGATAGAGATCACAGGTCTCTTACTGCAATTGCAACAGCAATTTCACATAAAGTGACTGACGTGGATTTGATCCCAGATGTCAGGTTAGGTGCAACTTGTGGTTGTGGAATAACCTCGTGGATTTTATCAGTTATTCTTCCTAAGTCGGATAGGGAAGCTGTAGGTTGTGCTGCCGAGATGGTTTGCGTGGAAATTGGCAATCGATCCATTCGAAGAGGTTTTAAAATTTCATCTGGCATAGTAGTTTTCGGTCGCCAAGTTCTTCGTGGTCGAGTAAACGACGTACGTAGCTGTTGCTCTCTTGAAGCAGATAATCGGAAAACAAGCTCTTGTTTGAGACGAGCGTTACCTTCGGGAGGATTTCTTATAACGTCTTGCACTTCCGCAGCCGTTTTTGATCCAGATGTGCTACTACGGTGATGAATTTCCTAGCATCACCTCGAACACCGCATAAACTGAATTGTGCCTTCAATTGTCCGAACCACAATGTCGGATTATCTGGCCAGAACGGCGGTGGGCGAACTTGTACCTGCTTTACTTCTGGAACTTAATTTCGATTTCCTTGCATTGCTTGCATCTGATTCAAGATCTGTTGTTGAAGCTCTTGAAGTTGAGTCAGTTGCTCGTCTTGTCGGGGAGCTGTAGAAGCTGGCCTTTGTATGAGTTCCTCGTCAAGTTTTATTAGGCTATCTTCTGACATTCTGACACTCAATGTCCGAAAAAGAATGTCACAAAAGTTACCATGTCCACTAAATCACGTCGGGGTTACCAATTTGGGAGCGTAAGATGAAAATAATGATTTATTGTGGACAATTCGGATGAAACTCTTATGTTGACATACAAAACAATATCAATCTTGTTATTAACATTTTTATTAAACAATAACGCATCAGTTCCTGGAAAACATAGATCGCTACAAACTGAAACATCAGGAATTCCTCCTATTATGTTCTATTCAACGACAGGACTCTAACATATTTTTGATAACTTGATTATAATTGGTGACTCAACCCTCGCTTTATGAGTGGAAATGGAAGATTATCTGACCAATAACAAAATAGCATAAAACTGACGTCACCATTCATTCGACGTATCGCCAAATGGCGGCCATGGAGGTTTGTTTGAAATGAGCTCTGAAATCCAACGATTTCGAACAACGCATAGACTAATTATTTATATCGAAAAAGCGCGAGAAGTGTTGCAAAAATTGATTTAGGTTCCTAACGACACAGTGAAGTAATTCAATGACAATAATTCATTATCAGTCAACTCGCCTATTCTCGATACTCTGGTCTGGTTACTCCGGTTCAAACCATATGAATAATCAATCAAACGATAATTTTTTGGCACCCTTGGATTCTTCATGAAGCAACTTGGATCAGATCTGAGAAGCACAGAATTTCTATCCAACCAACTTTGCAACATTGCGCTATCGCTTCTTCCAAATCTCTACGCGTCCCACACATTCTGGTATATTGAAGGTCTGTCGATGTACGGTTCTGAACTTCTGCTGGTGTCCCGATGTATGGTTCTGTCATCATACGAATCTGCTATATCACGGTTTTGGTATTTCACGATTATTTTATTCTACAGGACTTCCAATGTATGATTCTAGAATTCCACGGGTCTGTAGTTGTACGATTCTGTCAATGTGCGAGATTTTCGTTTTACATCTCTGCCTTTCCACGGTTTTGAAGTTCTGACTTTTCACGGTTATGAAATTTTGACAGTCTGGTGTTTTACGAGTCTATCGATGTACGGGTCTTGCGATCTACGGATCTAGAAATGAAACAGTCTTTGCTTGCACGAGTCTGTCATTGTACGGATCTTTGATTTCACGTCCCAGATATTGTTCTATACGTCATTCGGTAGCCCCCTTACGAGCAACCCTCAGATATCTCCGAGAGACTTGTGCGAGCAAGGAATGACAAGAGCCCCACCTTTCAACGTGTGATTCCAAACACTTTCTTGGACAATCAGAAAAATTCTGCAGTCGCGGGAGATTGAACCCACGACTGGCAAGCGAACGAAGATCAGAATATTGATGGTTTGTCCGCGCGGTTACCTGGCCAGATGTCGACAGTCTGTCGTTTCACGGGTATGAACTTTTCGAATTCTGTCATTTTCAGATTCTGTATATTTCAATCATGCTGCCAAATTGATGCAATGGTGGTCTACAGAGTACGGGTCGCTAAATTACAGTCTGTGATTTCACGGTTCTACAACATTACGGTTTTATATTATTATGTTTCTGACAACAAGAAAGGTATTTCATTTACTGGTTTAGGAAGTTACACTTCTGAATGTATGTCATTCTTTTGATATACTAGTTTGATGTATGCATTTTGACATAATACAGTCTAACCAAACAAGGAAAGATTTGTATTTCGTGCAAGATAATTTATTCAATATTCGTAGCAGAGCGCTTTCGACTGTTAAGTCTTCATCAGTGCGTACCTGTAAATGAGTAATCTTTTCTTTCAGCTATTGGAAATAAGTTGAAATTGAAAATTCGAAAAAAAAAATTCGAAAAAATTGTTGAAAAAATTTTTTTTATTTGAAAAATTTTTTTGGAAATTTGTTTAATATTGAAAAAGTGAACAACAAATTTCGAGAAGAAGAAAAAAATCAAAAATATTTTTTCAAAAATTTTTTCGAATTTTTTTTTCGAATTTTCAATTTCAATTTCTTTCCAATAGCTAAAAGCAGATAACTTACTCACAGGTACGCAGTGATGATGACTTAACAGTCAAAAGCGCTCTGCTACGAATATTGAATAATTTATCTTGCACGAAATACAAATCTTCCCTTCTTTGGTATACAGGCTGACTGACAAAAAACGCCCCAAGCCATAGCGTCGCTATTTATTATCCGATTTTGAAAAACAAAAAAGCAAATGAAATGACATATCAGATACTACAAGGTGGCACTAACAATTTTTTTTTTAAATTTCAACTCTAACGACGCCGATTGTCAATTTTTTTTTTCAAATGTTAACATATATTTTTCAATTTTTTTTCTGATAGAAATTTTTTTTCTGAATACAGTCATGTATAACAAGTTGATTTTTGCACAAAATTAGTTGACAAAAATCAATTCTCCGCCGACAAGAAATGGGTCTTTTCATTACATTGTCTATCGAGTCATTGAAGTTGCAGTAGATGTCTCAGAATCAACTATGGCCATGAGCTGTCAGTGTGACATTCGTTCCATATTTTCAAACAGCTCAAGATATTCATTCTTCAAAATAAAACGAAATATGAATAATAATCAACTGACCGACATGATACAAACGTACTTTGAATGCGGTAGAAATAGTGGTCAAGCATTGCGATTATACGTTGACCGATTTCCTGACAGAGAAGTTCCAGATCGTCGTAAATTTGCTAGGCTAGAACGAAATTTGAGAAACTACGGAGCACTCAAGAAACCTAAACGAAAGGAACGTCAGTTTGATGAGGATGTCGAATTTGAAGTTCTTCTTAGTGTAGAAGAAAACCCAAGGACTTCTACTCGAGAAATTGCTAATAACATTGGCGTATCGCAACAATCCGTGCAAGCAATACTCAAGAAGCACAAATTCATACCATACGTGCCACAAAAAGTACAAGCACTAGTAGAAAATGATCGAGATCGAAGGGAACAATTTTGCAGGCATTTTCTGAATGCGATGCAACAAGATCGAACGTTTTATAGAAAAATTATTTGGACCGACGAGTGTACATTCACTAATAATGGCATTTTCAATAGAAACAACCACCGCTATTGGAGCCAAGAAAATCCAAGAATTATCGTTCCAACGAATTTTCAAAATAGATTCAGTGTGAATGTGTGGTGCGGTATTTGGTGCGATAGATTGATTGGTCCATTTTTTATAGATGGCGCACTAAATCAACAGAGATATCACCAATTATTGCATCAAAATATCGAACACTTTTTGGAGGAGTTGCCAGTTGCCGATCTGAACAGAATTTACTTTCAACAAGACGGAGCCCCTGCTCATAATGCCCAAATAAATGTTGATTGGTTGAATGCTACATTTGCTGAAAGATGGATAGGGACTTATGGACCAGTTCGATGGCCGCCAAGATCACCCGATCTCACGCCACTTGATTTTTGGTTGTGGGGGTATCTTAAAGATCGAGTTTATCTATCACGTCCAGAAAATTTAGAAACTCTGCAGCAGAGAATCATTGAAGTTTGTCGTGAAATACCTCCTAATTTTATCTGGAACGCAACTCATGGTGTAATTAGAAGGTGTGAACTATGTGTCCAACAGGGCGGGGGCCAGTTTGAGCAATACTTAAAGTTTCCTAAGATATTTTGTTTTCAAATAATCATTATTTTTCTAAAATTGTAATGTCTTTTTTTGTATAAGTGACGGACTCTACGTTCAATGACTCGATAGACAATGTAATGAAAAGACCCTTTTCTTGTCGGCGGAGAATTGATTTTTGTCAACTAATTTTGTGCAAAAATCAACTTGTTATACATTATTGTATTCGGAAAAAAAATCTCTATCAGAAAAAAAATTGAAAAATATATGTTTCCATTCGAAAAAAAAAGTTGACAATCGACGTCGTTAGAGTTGGGATTTAAAAAAAAAATTGTTAGTGCCACCTTGTAGTATCTGATATATTATTTCATTCGCTTTTTTGTTTTTCAAAATCGGATAATAAATAGCGGCGCTATGGCTTGGGGCGTTTTTTGTCAGTCAGCCTGTATATTCACGTGCCCACAGCCCAGCAACCCTCACTCATAATGCCGAAGTACGGTTCGACAAATTTCGGGTTGTACATATTGTAGTCGCTGAAATATGATTCTAGTACTGTGCTATTCTGATTTTTCACTATTCTTGCCGAATAAATTCCTATTGATCAACGGTCTGTGTAGATACATTCTCATAATGTGGATAGACCTGAGAGAAAAATTAATCGAATATCTTCGCTGCCGCATATACAGTGTGTCCCAAATTCGATCCTCACCATTGGGATCTCAGTAACTATGAGAGATAAAGAAACGGTTGAATTAGCAAAGTTGTAGCAAATTTAATGTTGAATCATAATCTATCGAGGAATCCGGGCTAGCTTCAGTCATTCTTGAGTTATTTGAGAAAAACTGAAATCTTGTATTTTTGTTTTTCTCGAATATCTCGGAACCTATTGATTTTATGAAAAAATGACTTCAACATTCTCATAGCACTTTTTAGTGCTCTTTTCAATGGTTTTGTCAGTTTTCCGTCAAAATGTCAAGTTTCTGAGATATCACCTACAACTTCAAATTTTTTTACGGACGCCGCCATATTGGATTTTCACAGATTTGAAATCAGCATCAAATCTTCTTTCTAGTGATGTATCACACTTACAGTTTTATTCTATTTGGGGTACTGATTTCCAATGTTTGTTTTTATGTCCAGTAGGCTATGCGCTAAGCTCTCTATAAACATTAACGATAATGTGTTCTGGCATAACTTTCATAGAGTAGGCTTGGAGCAAAGGTGAGCCAAGTGACATTTCTGTAAACGTCAAGAAAACATACAAGTCAATTATTTCGGGGCAAACAATGCCGTTCACAAATCTCGAAAAATTTGATATGTACAATTGTTATATCAGAAATAATCGAAGTAACAGAGGAACAGCTAGACAATACTTCCATTTATATCCAGAAAGACAACAACCGCATCCTTCTATTTTTCTAACATCACAAAGAAATTTGCAAGAGCATGGAAGTTTCATTGCACCTAGGCCAAGGTATGGTTTGCGCTTGGATGAACAAGATATTGCAAATATCGAAGGAATCATCAATCATACTCCTACCATTTCAATTCGAGAGCTTAGTCGGTGAACTCTTGTGCCGAAATCAACAATCCACAGACATTTAGTGAATGATAAGTACCACCCTTTCAAACCAGTGATAGTACAAGGGTTAAGACCTGGTGATAATGAACGTCGTCTCGAGTTTTGTCACTGGTTCCATAACCAGTGTGAAAGAATCGAGAACTTTCCATTGAATATCTGCTGGACCGTTGAAACGAGATTTCATAATAATGTAATTTACAATGAACATAATCATCATTACTGGGCACAAAATAATCCGCATGTCATCAGAGAATCAAAGTGGCAGAACAAATTTGGTTTCAATGTTTGGTGTGGGATATTTGGTACCTTACTAGAATTTTGGTCCATGAATAACTGTTTCTCATTGTGTATTTTTTTCAGGCAGTAGACTACTAGGTCCAATAATCTACGATTATAACTTGAATGGTCCACGTTATTTAGAGCTATTGAGAAATGAAATTTCGAATTTTATAGACGAGATACCACTTGCTGAATATGAGTTAATGTGGTTTCAGCAAGATGGTGCCCCACCGCACAATACGCGATTGGTTAGGCAATATCTCGAGAATCAATTTGGTGCTAAATTAATTACTACCCATGGACCTGTGAGATGGCCTCCAAGGTCGCCTGACTGTACGCCTCTCGATTTTTACCTGTGGGGCTACGCCAAAAATAAAATTTATGAAGATCCAATTCAAGATATTGATGATCTACGAGATAGGGTGATGGACACACTCCAGAACATCAACAGAGTTCATCTGAGAAAAGCAGCGAATCATGTTCGCTCGCGAATATTAAAATGTATCGAGAACAATGGGGGCCATTTCGAGCAGTTCAATTGATTTTTTTTCAGTATTTGTATTATTCAACTGTTATTAAATTTTTTTTCTGCTATAATAGTACACATCCAATTCCATGCGATAAGTTATGCAAGAACATAAAACACAGAATTCATAGCCTACTTGACATAAAAACAAAAATTGGAAATCAGTACCCCAAATAGAACAAAACTGTGAGTGTGATACATCACTAGAAAGGAAATTTGATGCTGATTTCAAATCTGTCAAAATCCAATATGGCGTCCATGAAAAAAATTGAAGTTGTAGGTGATATCTCAGAAATTTGACATTTTGATGGAAAACTGACAAAATCATTGAAAAGAGCACTAAAAAGTGCTATGAGAATATCGAAGTCATTTTTTCATAAAATCAATAAGTTCCGAGATATTCGAGAAAAACAAAAATACAAGATTTCAGTTTTTCTCAAATAACTCAAGAATGACTGAAGGTAGCCCGGATTTCTCGCTAGATTATGATTCAACATTAAATTTGCTACAACTTTGCTGATTTAACCGTTTCTTTATCTCTCATAGTTACTGAGATCCCAATGGTGAGGATCGAATTTGGGACACACTGTATACAATGTCTGTTCATCTAAGTAGTCCCATATCATATATTTCTAAAAAATTTCATCATGAGATCAAAAATTAATACTACTGGGTGATCAATTGTGCATGTTTGACAATCGATTTTGACACATATCACGTGATGCCTAGCATGTCGGCAAATTGAATATAATTCGATCTGACTATGAATTCGATTTGACTATGAAGAGTTGAAGATCGGGATGATATGGCAAGATCGAAAAAGTATTGAAAAATGTTGCTCCGAATTCAATATTCATTCATAAAATTATAGAAATTTCCTCTCGGGCACTCCAAGTAAAAAAAATGAAAGCTACAACTGCATTATTCGCAAACTGAGGGCGTATTTTGATTTCCCTCGCCTGTATTATGTGATGAAACATCATATTCGTTCTTAAAATGCTTTAACATCACAATAGTCGTATAATCTTGATAAAACTGGCAAATGGCAAAAAATTGCTTTTTGTTCGATTAAATCAAATCATTGCTGTGAAATTCTTCGAATCGCATTTGTCCTCTTTATAGCATTCTTCATTTTCAATTCACTGGTGATCACGTGACGCGTGTCGAAATAGATTCATCCTTCTCACGTTCAGAGTGCCCTGTTTTCTCCCAAATCCCCTCTCTCCCTTCTACCCTGATGTTGTTTTGCCTTGTCACGAGGCAACGCTAAGCTGTATCTGTGTCGACTAGATCGAGGCTTTATTCAGTAACAAGATTATTCACCGGCAAGGTCTAAAAAGTATAGGTCATGCTTCAGCAAGACTCAAAATGAGCGTTTTTTTCTCTTCAAGGAAAAAAGGCTTCTATTGTATGTTTGTGCTTCCGCTTGACTAATATGAGATGTGTTTGTTTTTTGTCGGCACATCAAGCGTACTGTAAACAATTGAAAGCACTAGATAGGAACGTTGAATATCTTACTCAATCTAATGGTTATATATTAATAACAGCACTAGGCTAATTAGCACAAAATACTAAATACCTATATCATTCTTTCAATCAGGTATAAGCCTTCATCAGGTAAGAATAAGAATAATATATATCTGATACCACTTGAACAGGTACGAACCGATTCAATAGGTGATCGAATTGCTGTGAACCCGAAACTGAAACTTTCGATTCTTGAATATTTTTATTGAACAACTTCAAGAAAATTTTCAATCACCAATGGAAAGCAATTCTTTGAGAGCCAACCACAGATCTAAAACTACCAGGTGTAGCCTCTTTTTCCACCTCTCCACGGATCCATCCTGCAATAACGGTTCTTCATGCCGCAGAAACTTCACCTCTTGTAGTGATGAACAAAGAAGATTACTTCTGAGACACTCTCCATGATTGTGAGAGATTTATCAACTTCTCTGCCCAAAAACTCATGTCAAGATTCATACACACATTGCCTACTGGAAGCCTGCGTATCCATTTTGGAGCTGAAAACAGGACGAAAAAGTATGTAATCAAGAAAAACCTGATGTTTTTCTAAATCAATATTCAAGTGGGTTGAATCGTGGATTCTCCTACCAGAAATCAATAAAAGCAAAATTGCCAAGGGTCTCATTGAGATCGAGAAGAGGCTATCATATTTTGGTGGATGTGGTTTTATCCAATCTATGATAATAATGAGATTCCAAATATCAGCATCACACCTTACAGGAGTTTTAAGGCTGATAGTTGTTAGTGTTTGTAAACTTTACAGCAGGGTGTGAAGACAGATATATAAGCTGATATCGATTTTCATGATTTTTTGCATAGCATGTTTTGTGACTGTGAGTTACGTTTTGAGATGTTTCTGACCATCATCAGTGACCTGCGAGTGTTTCGAACAACCATGTTGCTGTTCAAATTTGGTGATAACTTTTCAGAGGTCAGACTGAAAACTTCCAGTTTTTTTTTCTCTTTAAAAATATTTTTTGTATCGTTGATTTTTGATGTCTCGATGAGAGGTTCATTTGCAGATAAATAATTTCTGATATGATGCATCCTGCGCATTTTTGAAAATCAATCTGATTAGTCAAACTGTTTATTGATCATGACTACAATGTATTCCTATTGTAAACAAACTGATATGTTGTTGGTCCTCGCGGGCTTTACAAGAACTCTCGCGTTATAAATTCAGCTATAACTATATTCAGGACCTAAGGTGAGCACTTCAACCCCTTGTACCAAATCGACGAAACGATTCTGGATGTAGGTGAATTGGCTAGAATCAATTAATTTTTATTCCAGGAGTCTACAGTCAAGCCATGTCCCAACCAGATTATTTTTCTGAAAAATGCATAAGATGCCTCAGATCAAAAATTATTAATTTGCAAATGAACCTCGGGACATATCAAAAATCAACACGATACAAAAAATATTTATGAAGAGAATATCAGATCTATCTGACAAAAAAGAAACTGGAAGTTTCCAGTCCGCAACCTCTGAAAAGTTATCACCAAATTCGTACGGCAACATGGTTGTTTGAAACACTCGCAGGTCACTGAGGATGATCAAAAACATCTCAAAACGGGACTCACAGAACATGCCATGCCAAAAATTATGGAAATCGATCATAGCCTACTATTTTCATGAGCAAAATTATTTTTCTCCAAAAACACTTCAACACCTTTTACCAACTCAACGAGACGATTTTGGATGTAGATAAGGTGGCCTAGATCAACTTGTTTTTATCCCATTAGTCCACAGCCGAGCCATGTCCCAACCTTTTACAGACACCCTGTATATATCCATTTTTTTTTGGTGTTGATGAATATATCTGAGCATATTCCTTCTCAATACGTCTGATATAACCCAAAAGTCCGAATGCGGTACCCCAAAAATAGGAACAAGTTCATTTGTCTGCTAGGGGTGTTTTGTGATGAATTCAGAGAGACCCACCTGAAAATATTTGCGTTGTTTCAAGATTGCATGACAAAGAGTTCCATAGGAAGAATCGGTTTTCACCAAGGAATCAATATAATTATTAGATACGAAGTTAGGGCTATGGTTCACATGGCGATGGGAAAATGATACAGGTAAAGCATTATATTTTTTCTGGGCATCAGCATACATCATTTTGTCCTAAAAAGGCTAACCAAATTGTTGACATTGAATTCCTTGTCTTTCCTATTCTGGATATATTTCTGGTATATGACTGGCTTCTGCTTTTTTCGTGGCATTGAAGATATCGAATAAAACATTTTCTTCATTTGCACCAAGAATAAATGTAGGTGCCTGCCAACTAGAACTAACGCTTTCGTCTTTTATGGGCTCATCATTCCAGTCTCCAGATGACTCATCAGAGCACTGCTCTGACTCTTCATGTCTTGAATTGTCAGAAACCCTCTCTGACATAGCCTGTTAAACGTTTCGATCATCCCCGAATTTTTTTTTCTAACAAATCCATGCTAGATTACATCGATAGCAAATTGATTAACCTTACCCTGGGAGGGTCCCTCCGTTCTTCTTCGTCCAAATCAGAGTTGGCAACAGGCAGTTGATTGCAAGCCTTTCGCCGTGTTACTAGTGATTGTTTGATATCATCAATAGATCGAGAAATTATTCGTTGTTGTACATCATATCTGAATTGATGAGGTAACAGGGCTATAAATCAGACCTCTACAATAGCTCCATTTCAGCATTTTGCTCTTCATCTGTATATAGGGCTTTTCCATTAGACTGATTGCGGCTGGATTTGGGGCTTTTGTGATTCCTACTCTCGGGCAAAACAAATCAAATTTTGTACAAAAATTGCGGATAGACGTCACAATCTGAGCTACACGATGACAGTTTTTCTACCCATTAGATATGGGTCTATCATCCAGTTTCTTGTGCCTTTTCAAAACATCATCCTCATCATCCTCTTCATCTTGTATAAATTACTCTCCCATACCGAATATTTCCCTCATATGTCAGTATAATTGCACTGCGAAGAGATCCCATCGCCATAACAACACATTTATAAAACCATGTCGATAGACGCCAGTAAACAATACAAATAAATGTCAGATGAACTTCAAAAAGAGTATAAATGAAAGTGAACCAAAAAATACCAAATCCAACAGACAGAATTCCCTGGTGAAATATTCCAATGAATTACATTCGTCTTTAAAAATAACCAAACAATTTTGCATTCAAGCGTGTTATCTTATACAAATTGCATTCGGTTATTTTCATATTTTGTGAGAGAGACCTCCTCCTTCGTACTCGGGCTCTTTCGCCAAAATATGAAGATGAACTCCTGCAATTTTTAGATAATAACAGGCTTTCTTGCAAAATTATTAGTAATTTTCATGCACTCTTGCAATTATAGCTGATAATATCCGTGTTCAGCGCCATCTAAAAAAAAAACATAAACCTTTTCTCAGTTCATGCCTCAGTAAGAAAGAGACACGATAGAGTTGAAATTGTAATGGACAGAAGTCGAGCCGTACAGCTGAAAATTTGGAAGGTACAGCTGAAAATTTGGAATGTTTTGGAAATACCGCTGAATGGACGAACCATATAGCTGCATATTTGGGCCGTATGGCTTGCAGTTGACAAACCTGAAATCTATCAAAATACTTATATGGTTCAGATAATCAGATGATGTTTGCGTTATAATTCCGTTCTGTGCCTGAAAAATATATTAAAGTATATAACATCGATAGATCCATTCGTCCGGAACCACAAAACAATATAAATATCACTTTTCATGAACTCGAAAAACATTTCAGCTGAACATTTGACGAGATACTCTGACAAACCTTCGACGAATAAAAGCGTACTGAATAAAGCTTCGCACCGGTCGGAACAGAAACAGCTGAGCGTTTCCCCGTGACAAGGCTACACAACCACAGGGTAGAAGGAAGAGAGGGGATTTGGGGGCATTCTGAACGTGGGAAGAGGTAATCTCATATCATAGCAGAAACACAGACTTGAAATAAACTTGTTGGACAAGATGGTGATACCTATATTCATAGTGTATGATACTATGAATATAGGTATCAAGATTATTCTCAATTTCAAATATAGAACAGATCCTGATTCATTTTAGGCAAGTATACTCACCACTTCGAAAAGCTTTTGCATATTTTTGGTAGTTGCAAATAGGGCAAAATTATTAGGAGTTGGGCGAACTTCTCTCAATTTTCTTGCTGTAACGACATCAAGAGTTTCGGACATCAACATTCTCATTCTTGCAGTGTTGATCCAGTAATATAGTGCTTGATCGATATCTGGAATTTCGTCAATAATTTCAGGCTGTGGTGGTGAATTAGGCGCAGCGCATTTCGTATAATTCGTTTTCAACCCAGGATTCAATCGCGGTATTCTCTTATCATTTTGTATATATGTGTACAATGAAACTTCAAGGAGACGTTGTTGCTGCTAGGCTAGGTTACTCGATCATGTAGGAGTCTTCATTTCAAATTCAGCAATTTTTTTGATGGACTGACTTTGAAATAGTCTTGAAATGGCTTAGAAATGACTCTAAGTGTTTGAAACCATATGAAACACACAGAATCCAAGAAATCGAAGAACTCTCAGACGTTTAGAACTGAAACTGGGTTCCTTCTGCTTTGAGACCAGCAGATTTGGAAACAACAGAAGAAGACGATGCAGGTTCAATGGATTCTTCATGGATACAAGACCCATCCTTTGTGGAGAAGATGTAGATCAATGGCCCGCACAATAGATAGATCGATTGCAAAATCGCCATGCTAATAAAATTGTTGGAGTATTTGAGAGAAACTACATTCTCATTGCCTGAAGTCACAAGATTCTCGAAATAGTTGGAGTTTATTCGTACTATAGCATGGATCTTGAGCAATTGCGAACATTTTAGGTCATCAGATCTCTATAGATTGAGCAATGGAGGAGAACAATGTATCATCATTTCGAAGGAAAAGATATTGAAAAACAGTTTGATGTGGTCTTGAAATACTCTGAGTTGCAAGCTGAAGAATTACGGATCGCAAAAAACTTGTGGCTGGAAAACGTGCAGGCAGTATATTCTTCAGGAGAGCATACAGCGAAATGATTACACTAGTAAATCCTCGGAGCTTCATGGGTTATCCCCATTCTCATATCTCATTACCAATAGCAACAAAGGAATCATCCGTTACATTTTTTGAATTGTTGTCAGGTTAATGTCAGTGATCTGAATAAAAGTTCGTTCAACGATATAATCATTAGTTCCAATCTTGTAATACACAATATTGTGGATTGTGGAACCTGAATTTTCAGACATAGTGGACAATATAAATATCAATTTTCGAATGGAAACATTTTTTCTGGAACATGGTTATTGAATGATAAAATCGTTTTTGATAATGTTCAACACGTGTTCTGTACTTACATGATGGGTTCTCAAATATTATCGCGACATCACTGGAATTCCTGTAATCCAAATATGTATCTAAAATATCTATAAAAGGGCTTATAGACACATCGATCTTCAAATAGGGCACACCAACTCCGAGAGATAAGGTTTTCCCATTGTCGTTGCCACACCATGTCAAGTCCAGTATAAATGTCACACCATCTGATATTGCTCCACAGACTGCAAAACAGAAAAGATAATGGAAGATAGACTAGAAAAAATTGCCCATCAGATATTTGGATCATTAAGGATTACCCAATATATTCAGAGTATTCCCGGAATTGAAGATAAAGACCCGAACCAGATGAAATTGAAATATTTAAGAAAAATTCGTATTTGAAAATATTGAAGATTTGTCAGGAATTTTAGTGAATAGACGAAACAAATTGGGTACATTCCAATTTTATTGTTGTTCAAAAGTGCCAATTATATCAATCAATGATAAATATACTTTGTTGACAAAGAAAAAAATTTCTATCGACAAGGGTAATTGAATATTATGCAGTTTGAGTCTCATGATACACACATCATGAAAGTTGAGAGATAATTTAAAGTAAAGAATACATATACCAGGCGAAAGCAATACAAACATGACTGAAATAACATTACACAACGAAGTATATGATCAAGCTTGAAAGATTTTACTACGGCCCATAAAGTATCAATTTTTTCACGCATTTGCTCAAGAAATTTATATTTATTTTTTTAGTATCGTACATACTCGTTGTTGGAGATTGACCACTTTTTTCAGCAACAAGAAAGACTAATTTTTTTGCCCATCTGCAGTGTGTCCCTTGCGTAATTCTTCGATATCTCGAAATCCATTATCACAAGAGAAAAACTTTTGGGAACAAATTTCTTTCGTTATTGAAGGTTTTCATTTCGAAAATATTTTCAACGATACTGGGTGTTTTATAAAAGCGGGACGACTCGGAGACGAGTTTTTTTAAATAGAACACCCAGTATTTTTCATTCGGAATTTAAGGTTTAGCTCTACATCGCTGTAAAAAAAACTGAATTCGGCTGCGGCATTGCCAAGTTATAATTGATAAACCCATTTTCATTACTATTGAAGGGTCATGTTGAATTGGGTATGGTATATTCATTTATTGAAATTTTGAAAATATTTCTGGCATACAGTAGTAGCAAGGTCTCATGTGCACCAATCCAGTAATTTTGCGAGATAATTCTCTACAGGGTGCTAAAATTCACATTGGTGGTGGTGGTTAAAATTGATTAATCAATCATGACTTGGCAACGCCGCAACCGATTCCAATTTTTTTCACAGCGATGTGAAGGTGAACCTCGGCGGAAAACATTCCGAATACTGGGTGTTTCATTTAAAAAAACTCGTCTCCGAGTTGTCCCGCTTTTATGAAACACCCAGTAATGTTGGAAATATTTTTGAAACAAGCAACTTTGGTAACTGGGGAAGTTTTTTCTTCAGAGTTTTCCTCTATAGGTCATGGCTTTTGAGATATCAAAGAATTACGCACTAAATGGACACACTGATATTTTGTAGCAAACTTCCCAGAAAACATTTTCGGTCGTTATTACGTCGGCCCAAAGCCTGCTTGCCAGAAGTTGCCGACGCGGCAAAAGAGCGGCAAACGACGTCGGTCAGACGTTAATAGGTCACTCTGGCCGACGGCCGGACCAATGTCTGTATACCGTCGGACCTAAAATTGAAAAAAGATGTGACCGGTCGCCGCGTTCGAACTTGCGACCTTTACATTACGAAGCCGCGATCTTACCAACTGAGCCATTTTTACTTCTTGTTAGATATTGACTACGGATGACCTATGAGTATTATCAATGAATACTTATAATAGTCATATAACAGAGGACAAAACTGTCTAATTCTCCGATAAAGTAGACGAGAACAGTTTTAAAAGTGGGGACACGTTTGTCAACATTCAACGATCAGGTTTACTCAATTCACCCACTATCTACATTAGAAAACTATTATTAATCATAGAGTTTGCAGATAAAATATTCCGTTATTTACAATAATCGTATCATATATTATTTAGTAACCAGTTTGAATACTCAAAGGTACTAACTGATTAAGCGTTTCCCAATATTTCGTTTTACATTTTTTCATCATAAAGTATAGATATTTTTTCATCGAAATTACACAGGCGAGGGATGATGTGTAGGTTATATCATATGATGAAGTCTGGTGAAGCGCGGATGCCTTTCATTGGCCCGGTGCCGGCTGGACTATAGTTGAATGATTTCAATATACCATACAAAGGGCCGATGTTTAGACGACGTAGTGGAATGGCATCACGATTTGATACTACTGGTCCAGTGCTGGCTGGATTATGGATAAACGATTACAATATACCATACAATGGGCCGACGTTCACCCGTTGCAGCTCAGCCGTTGCCAGCACTCTGCCGACTGATCATGCATTGGGCCAGAAGGCGGCCAGAGATTCGATGTTTGCTGGGTTATGTCTTCATAAAGCTGCATTGACCTATCTTGTTTTCATTTTCTCTTTATATAATATATAATTGTGAAATACTTCATACTTTGAGCAATTATGAGAGGGTCCTGTAAAATAACTAATTTGAACGTTCGTTCGATCTGGTCATGACTTTTTTCCTAGTGAATATTTTCTAGTCAAATATATTCAGTTGCATGAACTAGGGAAGAAGATTCATTTCTTGCGACTAATCAGAATTCAGGATTGAGCTGTCATTGTAGCAAGGCCAATGGGGAATATAAATACTGGATATGGCTGAGGAACCACTCTCTTCCCTCCTGGTTCTCTCGCTGGTCGTGCTCTCTTGCTTATCTCCTATAGTGCTCTCATACCAGTATAAAATATTATTTCAAAGTGAATTTGTGTTGGACATGTGAGTGTTGATGCTCCCATTTGATTCCTGTTGTTTTCTCATACGATAATTACCCGATCCTGAATAAAGTGTCCCGAAAAGTTTCAGTGTTATTCGTATTTTTTTGGAATGAACGTTTTTGTGCTTACATTCGATTCCTTTCGTTTTTTTTTTCTTGTTTCCAATGATTTTTTCTAGTGGTGCCCGCGAGAGTCTCGTTTTCGAGAGTCTCGCACGGTCTCGTCTCGTTTTCGAGACAAGACTCGAGACGAGACTCGGACAAGACGAGACGAGACTTTTATTGGTCTCGTCTCGAGTCTCGTGCAAGACTTCTCGTGTCTCGTGTGAGAGTCTCGCAGGTAAATATTTCTGTGTGCCGACTGCAGACTTCAGAATTTCATTCATAATATAACATATTTAGAAAGAATTCAGACTATTTAGCACAGGTAGACAAGACATTTCATTCATAAATACTTTGAAAAAACAATCCATGATCTCTTATGGCGGCGGAAAATAAAGGCAATTCTGTAATAACGACAGATCGCAAATTGAATGACTACCTACCTGAAATTCTATAAATAAGTCATTCTGTGCTAAATAGTCTGAGATGAGTAATAACTTTGTTTTGACAAGAGTATGGATGCAGGAGCTTCAAAAATATTATTCTGTGCCTCGGTGTAATAAAAACACAGATATATTGCAATGGTGGAAAATTCATGCTTCAGAATTTTCCATTCTAAGTTTGATGGCACGAGATCTCTTAAGCATACCGGCTACTTCAGTTTTCTTGTTTATATGTATGATATAATAAGTATGTGAGGTACTTACAATAGAGTATGTTATTTTTGTTGTAATTTTGTCTTCCTACTCCTACATTATACCTAGAAAGAAGGTGAAGGTAAATATCCCGTATTGCGATACATTTGCGAGACTCTCGTACGAGACGCGATACAAGACGAGACTCGGGGCTGCGAGACGAGACTCGAGACAATACTTCATATTTCATCGGCGAGACGGGACGAGACTTTATGGAAGTCTCGTCTCGTTGGTCTCGTGTGAATCACTAATTTTTTCAATGTTTTCAGAACTTCCGGTCAATGGTCAGAGCACGGAAGCAGTGACTTTATGCGATGTTCCTGTCGTGGTTCTGTGCTCTGTATTCGAGAACTTGACAATTTCGCATCGAGTGTGTTGAGAGAAAATAACAATTGATGTATAGAATTACTGTTCAGAAAATTTTTAAAATTGAGAGGAAAAGATGAATAAATACGAATTGAATCTGTTTCAATCATTTGGAACTGTGTATCTGATTCTCCAGGTGAACTTGATCACGAATAGTGTAGATAAATAATTTCCCAGGCCTAACCTCAGAATACCAGAGACTGTTTTCGAGAAAGATTTGTTTCGATTCCTGTAATCATCCAGAATCAATATAGCAACCAGTATTCCAGGCTCAAACCAGGGTTTGTAATTGAAGCCTACATCCATTGACAAATTGAATTCAAGTCGATTCAATAATATCGACCTCTGTGCTTCCTTCACTGTAGCTGTACTGGCCTCCTCACAAATTCAGTTCGAATAGGAGCAGTTGGAGTAAATCACCTTTCTCAAAAATCTGGCGCCCGAGATATCCGTACCAGAGTAGACTCTGTCCGAAGAGCGCCAAAGGGTCACTGAATTGAAAGCTCCACCCATTCCACATCGTTACAAAGACAGTATGAAAGTTGTTTCATGAAAAATCTTTTTTCTACCACTATAACTATGAAACCATTATTAACTCCTTTCAAAGGCGTGACGTTTCTTTTTACTACCAAGGTAGTTTTCGTCATTTTATGAACCACTATTCGTATGCGAGATTCGCGAATCTAGTAGGTATTCATCAATAATGACTTTCATATGCCGTCATGGCCATGGCTCCTAGATTTCGATCAGTATTGAACAGAAGTGCTTTCATCATTGCTAGTAGTGGAAATGAATCGATATACAGGGTGCCTGGAATTCGAGCCTTATCGTTGGGATCTCGTAAACCGTAAGAGATACATGGTCGGTTAAATCATGGCAAAGTTGCGCAATTTGATGCCTAACAAAATGCCGTTCGGAAACTTGGGAAATACCGAATACTTTCGGAGATATCCGAAAAAAATCAAAATTTCATGAAACTATTTCCATTGTTTTCTGGCTTCATTTGGAGAAATTAATCGATATGCATAGCACTTTATCATAGCCACTTTTTCTTGCCTACAAGATGGCGTTTAAAAATCCGAAATCTGACATTTTGTCTTCCAGAAACCATCATCAACTCATTTTCTTTACATACGGACCTAGATTTTTTATTCCATCTTTTGTCATCTTTGGATAGCCCGAAAACTATGAGCTATCACAAATTTCGAGTTTCAAATGTTTCGATAACTAAAATTGACAGTTTCTTCATTTTTTCAAAATATTACCGAAAACGGGAAAGGCGGTCTTGATTTTAGAGATGAAATGTCACAACCACTCCTCAAATCAAGACTAGCGAATTTCTTGTGAAAGATATTTACAGCAATAATCCGAACGACCACAATCGCATTACACGTATTTCAATAATTTGGACAAGAATTTGAATCTGTATGGTAGTTTTAGTAAACCCCGAAACGCATATGGCGAAAGATTTGAAGCTGAAGATGAAGGAGCTGTTATAGATGCGGTAAGAAACGATTATTCATTTAATTCAAAATTTGCCATAATATTTCATCGAAAAATCTTGAAGGTTACGGAAAATCCTCGAGGTTCCACAACATTTGCTCATATAAATATGCCTAGAAGCCGAATTCAGAAGATTCTCAAAAATCATAGGTATATCATCCATATAAATTACATGTCAACCAAGAACTAAGACCAGGAGGTAGTGAAAGAAGGCTTGAATTCTGCAACTGATTTGATGGAAAATTGCAACAGAATGGAGATTATCATTATCTTGACTGATGAATGGATTTTTTCCACGAGCGGCCTATTGAATAGAAATAATGAGCATTATTATGCAGTGGAAAATCCGCACTAGAATCAGCAAGTGTGAAGGCAGGGACGGACATTATTCGATCAATGTCTGGGTGGGGCTGTATCGAAATAAAATCTTGGGGCCAATTTTTTATTAAGGGAATTTGAATAGTGATCGGTACCTTCATTTCATCCAAAACTATTATGCTCTTGATGAATATACTTCAGCAAATATGGTGGCAACAGGATGGCGCACCACTCCACAATGAAAGGGCCGTCACTCAGTATCTGAATGAAACATTTCCCAATCAGTGGATCGGAAACCAAGGGGTGGTGCGCTGGCCTGCAAGGAGCACCGATTTATCCCCGCTGGATTATTTTTTATGGGGTTATTAAAAAAAACCGTTTGTTTGAAAATATTTCACGGGACATAAATATTTCATGCCAGAATTTAATGTTCGAAATGACAACCTTATGAGCTAGATGAAGAATGATCCAGCGTGCTTTTACAGGAAACCTGCTAAGACGCATTCGGAAACGCCTAGAGGTGCAAGGTGTCCTTTTTAGAATAGAGACATAGTTGTTATCAATTGGCTGAGTATTATAGTTATCATTTTGCCAGAAGTTCAGTTCCGTAATGATTAGGCAGTGGAGGGGTCAGGGGTTTCATTAAAATTTTGCCAGTGATGCTTAGGTGGTGATTAGCGTTCCTTAGTTATATTACTGATGGATAATAATGTGTTATAAATAGTGTTGAATTGAATATTTTGAATTAATAAAGAAACCGTCAATTTTTGTGATCGGAACATTTGAAAATCGAAATTTGTGATAGCTCATAGTTTTTGGGCTATCCAGTTGATGATGGTTTCTGAAAGACGAAATGTCAGATTCTGAATTTGAGAACGCCATCACGTAGGCAAGAAAAAGTGGCTATGATAAAGTATTATTCATATAGATTAATTTCTTCTTCAAATAACGCCAGATAAAAATTTAAACTGTTTCATGAAATTTCGATTTTTTTCGGATATCTCCCAGAGTATTCGGAATGTTTCAAGTGTTAGAACGGCATTTTGTTAGGCACCAAATTGTGTACATTTGCCATGATTTAACCGATCCTGTATCTCTTACGGTTTACGAGATCCCAATGATGAGGCTCGAATTCCAGCCACCCTGTACACCTTGGCATTAAATAATTTTATTACCACGTAATCTTATACTCCTTGGCTGATGCCGCGAGATATTATCTTGGTCCCTAGGTGTTACTTATATCCTTATTCACTAACTTGGTGTTTGAAATTTTTACTTTCTGGAGCATGCAGGTAGAAAACGGTGGAAGATTCGAATGAAAGTGTGGAAAGAAAGTTGTGAAGTATTTTATCAGCTCTCATTCAATGTCAGGAAATTGTTTGCTTCGACTAACCGTTCCCAACATATGAGCGAGAAACCTAAAAGCGGAGCCCAGTTTCATTCGGCTCACCTCCTAGACGTCAGAACTTTCAGAATAGGTATGTCCACTTTCTGAATACCTCGAGCAAGTTTCTGAAGAAAGCACTCAGGTCCCTGGTCACGCACTACATACCCACCTTCGGATCATCATTCATTGATTGGTTTACAAGTATGACTTTTTCACAACTTAGCATTATAACAACATAAGTATGTTAAATCATTCAAGTGACGTATTTCTGAGACAATTTCAATAAAAAAAGTCTATTCAAACTCTTGTCCGCAAATGCTTTATTTCGTGTTGTGTTTTTTTTAATTTTTTCGAAAATAACTTTTGAAAAAATTTGAAAAATCATAATATCGTATTAATTCACATGTACCATCTGGAGGGCGCTGCGTACGCTGTCATTATTGAATTCAAATTGCCCTAACATTCTCGACAGGAAAATCTCATTTCCACAACTTTCCCAATCAAAAAGGTGAACATACTCAACAACACTGGAAGTGATTGTTCTCGAGTTCATAAAATTTCATGTTACCTAGTTCCTAGAGTGCTAAGTGATGTTGCTGAGACGTTACAATAACTGAGTATGTGGTCTAGGTCTCTTCAAAATTAATAACTCTGTTACAATGAAATGTTTATCGAAAAATTATTTATTTTCGAGATACATATAGTTGAAAATTTCCATCAAACTTCGAACAGAGACTTCTCAAGGTAAAAGTAGTTCATTTTGACGAAACCAGTAACATATACATCGATAAAGAAAATTGTGAATATCTCGACAACGATCACCTCTAGCGTTGTTGAGGAAGTGTACCTCTTTTTCTTGGGAAAATTGTGAAAATACATTTTTCTCATGAAAAGTATCAAAAGTTAGGTGTCCAAAAAGAAACGGAAATTTGAAATAATTATTGACAGCTTACACAGCGCCCTCTAGATGTTACATGAAAGTTAATATAAAATCATGATTTTTCACGTCAAAAAACCCTAGGTACCGAATTTCGTGCAAATAACTGTTTTGTCAAAGTGATTCCTAAAAAACTAACACAAAAATCCTATTTCGACACCTTGTATCTCCGAAACAAAGCATTTCTGGATACAAGATCATATATTATAGACTTTTTTCTTGGAATTGTCCCAGAAATACGTCATCTGATTATTTTGATGTACTAATGTTACACCCTGTATACCGCTTACTACCACAGCTATGCCAGGTGTCATCGAGTTTTTTTTTCAGGCAGATCGCTCCATGCGGTGGTGATTTGAATATCGTCTGGAATCATAGCCATCAGTTTCCGTATTCCACAAGGATCAATGTAGGCACCAACATTGTTCTTACTTCTTGTCAATTATCTGTTGGGATTAACCACTTGCCACATACTGCGTTCTGTTTTTGAATTCTTCAGGGAATTCAATTCGTCTCGGGGACCTAAGAACTCACGACATAGGCAAGTCAACGCTGTCAATGAGTCAAGTCACAGCCTGGGGAACCAACAACCTTGTTGAATTCAACGCCACCAAAACTCGAGCTTGTTTTTTCTCTGGAAGGGCGGAACTCAGTATGCCTGATATATCAATGTCTGGTAACACCATTCCGACAAAGTTCACTATATGAGTGCCCGGTATTTCCATCAGCGATACACTCCTTGATGGCTAAATCATGTCCAGTCATATCCATAGCGGAAGCTGCTCAACAAAAACTCGGATTTTCATTGAGTGCGAAACGATTCTTCATACCCCAACAGCTCCTCATGATCTATCCCCCAATCTTACGCCGATGCTCTTAGATTCTATCCAAAGAAGAGCCATTTGCCTGGAGGGTGATGCCACACTAACTAATTGTTTGACATCATTGGAACACCGTAGAAAAGTCGGCGTATCTTGAGATATGTCAAACAAATTTTTGCCATTTTCAAAAATTTTAATACAAAATTCCAATACCTTCCTCTCATCCCTATCCTCTTCAGGTAAGGACAATGTTCTCATAACATTTCGTGCGTTCCAAAAGATGAAAAAGTATATATTCAACAGCCTAAAATCAGGGCAAAAATAGAAAGACTTCATAATGAACATAGGCCGTCTTCCTAACACCACAAGTGAATCCTAGGGATTTCCGAGGGACGTCTCTAATTTTATACTAGGACATCCCAAGGATATTCTTCGCGGGACAAAGTAAATACTGCGGAAGTCCCAGGGATATCCACTTTCAGACGAGAAGGACATCCAAGGGATGTCCTTCTGGTACGTCCCTGAAATGTATCAAGTACGAAGAAAGGATACCCCTAGGACGTCCCAAGGATATTCCAGGGACATCCCTTCGACAAAATTAAAAAATGTAGGTCGAGTAAGGATTGAACCCGGGACCTTTAGCTCATCAGGCACGCACCTTACTCCATTGGCTAATATGCCTTCTGAAGATCTAAGTACCAAACAGATTTATAAACAGTTCAAAACTGGAACCTGAATGAATTCAACTTTGTTAGGACTTCATGTATATTTATTATCATTCTATGGTGTTTAAAAATGAGGGGCATTATGCGTTTACGATTTCTGTTCTGCGAATAATTCCTCAAGAAGTTCTGAGACTATATTCTTAATTTTCATCACAATTATCTTCCGGAAGAAAAACAAACATTTTCAAAAAAATTCAACTCAATATTTTGATGAAATTCAATGACTCTGATGTGAATGGATATCAGATAGTGCAGGGACACGAATAGGATTACCTAGGGATGTACCGGGTGAGATGTCTACTGATGGACAACCACAGCGGGACATCCCCTAGATCCCCCTTTGGCGTTTCAGTGGGGAAGAACTGAACACCTTTTTGAATATTTGCGAGGATCTTTTTGGCAGTGCCGAAAGCTGTATGGTAGCGGTTGATATGATGTATATTTACAAAATGAAAAATAGTGAATTCGTAGTCGAGGCGTCTCTGGTCAGTTAAGCTGTCGCGAACCGAGTAACCAATTCGAGTGTCGAGAAAAGACTGTCGTTCTTGAGGGTTGTTTTTGATAAATCTTCTGCTTTTGGACAAAAACACTACTACTGGGGATGACCTTTATATTCGTACAACTGGTACAACACAACTTCAGATGATGATATCGTTCTGTACATAACTACGTTTTCAATTTGTTTTCATGAACTACTACACCTCATAGTGATTATATTAATCAGGACATCATACTGTATTCTGTACCAATAACAGACATGACATGACATATAAGATATATGACAGTTTGGCAGTTCATATAAATAAAATCCTAACACCCTCCCTCAAGTTAACATCTCTAAGTAGTTGACTTGTAAGCTAAATCTAACTTGACGATATACAATGTCATGAATTATACTAAACTGTTTATAAAACTTTTGAAATTTTACGAAAATATTCAAATTTTGTATAAGACAATGATTTTGTCAAAATATCAGCTACATTTTTATCTGTACTAATGTACATTAATGCAAGCTGGCCTTTTGCTACACAATCTTTGATAAAATGATTTCTTATATCAATATGTCTAGATCTTTTGCTATTTTCATAACTTTCGATCATATTGATTGTACTTTGATTATCAACAAGTATCAAAGGTAGTGTATCTTTGCCTTCAAGATCAATGAAAACACTTTTTATATAAAGTAAGTCTGAAGCAGTTGATGCACAAGCAATATACTCTGCTTCACATGTACTTAGAGCTACACTTGTTTGCTTCTTTGAACACCACAGGATGGCATTATCACAATGATAAATCACTGACGCACTTACACTCTTGCGATCTAGTCTGTCTCCTGCCCAATCTGCATCCGAATAAGCATGGAGCCCTTCTTGGTTAGAACAATGATATGTTAAAGCCTTGTGTTGAGTCAGTTTCAAATACCTCAATATTCTTTTACCAGCTTGCCACAGTTGTTTAGTAGGACGATCGAGGAATCTACTGAGGTATGAAGTTGCAAATCCGATGTCTGGCCTACTTACAGTGGCCACATACATCAAAGAGCCTATGAGTTGTCTGTATGGAACATCCTCACATATTTCACTCTGCAAATCGATTTGAAAGCTAGGTTCCATGGGTGTAATGGCACCCTTACAATCTTTCATTTTGAACTTCACTAAAATCTTCTCAATGAAATCACTTTGAGATATTTTCAGCTCATATTTGGTCTTGGTGATTTCTGTACCTAAAAATTTATGCAGTGTACCAAAATCTTTAGCACTGAAGGTTTCTATGAGTGATTTGATGAGTCTTGAGCAGCCTTGGGTAGAACCAGTAACTAGAATATCATCTACCCATATCACTAGCCACGTTTCTGTTCCCACATATAAACAAAAATCACTATTAGATCTTCGTAATCCATTTGCTTCTGCAAATTGATCAAATTTTTCATTCCATTTTCTGGGAGATTCTCGTAAACCATACAAAACTCTATTCAGTTTCAGAACTTGACCTGGTTTGTAGGTTACACCTTGTGGAATTTTGATGTAGACATCTGTATCTAAATCACCATTCAGGAAAGCTGTAGGTATGTCAAGTTGTCTAATATCCCAGTCGTTCTGTAGAGCATATGAGAGTAGCATTCTTATAGTAGGTAGACGTGCTACTGGAGCATAAACATTATAAGGTATATCTTCTTGATACCCCTTTGCCACTAAACGGGCTTTCTTCTCTCCAGTTTGCTTCACTTTGAAGACCCATCGTGTGTCAATGGCCTTGTTGCCCTCAGGTAATCTCGAATATGTCCAAGTTTTATGCTTTTCATGAGCATTTATCTCATTTTTAATTGCTAGTTTCCATTCTTGTCCCATGGAAACAGCTTCTTCATAGTTTTGTGGCTCTCCTGTTAGTAAACAATATGCTGAGTAAATTTCATAGTCATCAAACCTGGTAGGTGGTTTGATATTTCTTGTCCGGGTATTTACATTCGCTGGAGTTAACGTATTTTCTTCATTATCTATCACTTCTTCATCTCTAATATGATCCTCTTCTTCTGGTATTCTATCATTTTGTTGATTCACATCTATTTCTGGATCTGCAATCTCGTTTTCTTCCATAACTGGATTCTTTTCTTTTGAGTTTGTTTCTTCTATAGGTTTGTAAACAGAATCGCTTTCATCAAAACGTACATCTCTTGAAGTGATTATTTTATTTGTCGCAGGATCCCATAGCCTATAACCATTTGTACTATATCCAACCATACTAACTTCCTTAGCTCTAGATTCCAACTTATTGCCTGGAACTGGTAACTTGTGTGCCCAAGCTTTGGAACCAAAAATACGCAACTTTGATAGATCAGTTTTACCATAATAAAAATCAGTTGGTATGCCACCTTTGAGAGCAGCTGTTGGTGATCTATTCAACTGGTATGCTGCGGATCTTATAGCCTCACCCCATAAGTATTTTGGAAGGTTGGTTTCTGCAAACATGGTCCTTACTTTATCTAATAAGGTTCTGTTAGCTCGTTCACTAGCACCATTTTGTTGGCTTGTGTAAGGTAGAGTTGTTTCTAGACGTACTCCCTTTTGTTTACAAAAGTTTTTGAAAACATGTGAACTAAACTCTCCTCCACAATCTAACCTTATTTTACAACAGTTATTGCCATCAGCTTCAAGTTGTCTCAAATGGTTCATCAAGTTTACTTCTGCTTCGTTCTTCTGTTTCAATAGATAAATTATCATGAAGTGTGAAAAATCATCTATAACTGTTTGATAATAGCGATATCCTTCCAAGGTTTCTATTCTGATAGGTCCACCCAAATCAGTGTGTAAGAACTCTCCTTTTCTGCTCGATCTTGGTGATATAATGTTTATAAATGGTAAACGAGTAGACTTGCCTTGTTTACATGGACCACAAATATTTTCTTCAAAGGGTAACTTCATTCTTCTCAAACTTTCATTGTTCAGATGGCCAAGTCTGCGATGCCATAGATTTTCTACTTTGGTCACATTACAGCTCTCAAAAGGAACATTGAAACTGGCTACAAATAGATTCCCAACTAGATTGCATTCCATTGAGAATGATTTCTTATTATTTGCAATTGAAGCCTGATTATTCTTGAAAGTTACAATGTTACCTTCATTATTCAGCTTTCTGACAGAAAGAAGATTATGTGACAGTTTCGGAACAATGACAGCATAAAATGATACTATATGTCCAGTATCCAGGACAGATAAGCGTAACATGCCTCTCTTTCTTGCTATCAACTTATCACCATTTGCAACTCTAATTTTCAGTTCTTGATCAAGCTCTTCAACGTCATCCATAAAATCGGCAACCTCTTCTTTAACTAAGTGTTCCGTAGCACCACTGTCTAGTATAAAATCAATACTTGATGGCTGGAGTACTGATTTGAGTGCTGTTTCTATATCTACCTCTGTGGCAATGAATGAAATTTCCTCTTCCTCTTCTTTGGTTACATATGTATTAGCTGTTTTTGAACCTCTTCTATATAATCCTCTATATGTTCCTCGATTGATTCCTCTAAATCCAAATCTTCCTCTTCTTCTATTCATGAATTGTCTGGTATTCGGTGTTGAGCTGAGCTTAGGACAATCTTTTATAAAATGTGTGTTTGCACCACATTCAAAACATCCTTGGGAGGTTGTCTGTTTATATGCACTGAATGAACTATCGTTTGTGCCTAGTTCTGTGAGATGTGCATCTTTGAATTTGAGTTCAGCATCCAAAAGTCGATTTTTGACAAATTCATAGGTAATGCCAGATGACATAGTTTCTAATGCAGTTATTATATTGTCATACTTCTCTAGTAAGGTTAATAAAAGGAGACATGCTTTATCATTGTCATCTAATTTGGATCCAAGTGACTCAAGTTCTCTCAAAAGAGTTTCTACTTCTACAAAGTGGTCTTGTAGATCTCCGCCGCTATTGAACTTGAGTTTTAAAAGCTTCTTCATGATAAACAATTTCGACAGTGGGCTTTTTTGTTAGGATTTTATTTATATGAACTGCCAAACTGTCATATATCTTATATGTCATGTCATGTCTGTTATTGGTACAGAATACAGTATGATGTCCTGATTAATATAATCACTATGAGGTGTAGTAGTTCATGAAAACAAATTGAAAACGTAGTTATGTACAGAACGATATCATCATCTGAAGTTGTGTTGTACCAGTTGTACGAATATAAAGGTCATCCCCAGTAGTAGTGTTTTTGTCCAAAAGCAGAAGATTTATCAGGTTATGGGACCAGAAATCGTAATCATTGGACAAAAATAAAGAAATCTGAAAGTGAAGTGGATCAGATTTCAAGAGCAGTGACTTGAGAATAGTGGATGACAAAAATGGCGACGAGCTCAGCGACGTTTCCATTTCCCCAGCTGACGGGAACAAATTTCTCAAACTGGAAATTTAGAGTATACATTCTACTCGATAAGGAGAAAGCAACAGAAGTAATTACTGTGTCAGATGAAGAAATAGCAGGAATGAATGAAAAGCAGAAGATTTATCAGTTTTGAGAACGTGAGATCGGTTCGAAAACCCTAGCACGTTTCTCAGAAAAAGAGAAAACCTGGTAGTGTAACTCAAATTGAAATGAAATAATTAAGAAAATCCGAATCATTTGTTTGGTACCTCCAGATGGAATTTTATTGGGGTACGCTAAGCCTGAGAACACGATCATAAAACTGTTTCGACAAACAATATTTGAGTTTTGGGAAAGTCCACATCTGTTTTGTAATTTGTAAGCTTAGAGATCGCCTCGACTCAAAATTCGATGAAGATATATACAGGGTGTACCATTTACATGATAATAATGGATAATATTCACAATTGATATCAATAGTTATTTACAAAGTGATATCTAAATATTATATACATATGACACAGAAATATACAGTGGAAATATGATTTCCCACACACCCCCCGCTAGAAATGAAGGCTCAAGAAAAGCCAGCCTGTAACCACTCAGGAAATCGTACTCGTCTTCCCGATCTGGTAGTCCGTAATTCCTGATCAGGTCTTGGTTGTGGGGCGGCGATTCGTGGAATATCTCTTGCAGGAGTGTTCACGTTGGGCTGTATCATGACGAACTCATCCCGGGTCTGTGGAGCATCAGCTTCGTTCTCAGATTCCGTTGATATTATGAAGGCCGGTTTGAGACGGTCTATTGTTACAGTGACGTCACGGCCGCGAACGTGTATGACGAACGTTTTATCTGATCTCTCAACGACTCGGAAGGGGCCGTCATAGGGATGCTGCAGCGGGGCTTTCGGTGCATCATGGCGGAGAAACACATACTCTGAGGTAGCAAGGTCCTTGTAAACAAAGGTCTTCCTGGTACCGTGCTGTGTACCAGGTGTGGGCTGCAGCTCTTGCATGTGTTTCCGCAATCTTTGAACATATTCGGGCGCTCTGTCACCTGATTGGGCGTTGCTGGAAGTCAGAAATTCTTCCGGTATCCGGATTGGCTGTCCGTAGAGCATCTCAGCAACGGTAGCCTGGATGTCCTCTTTCCAGGCACAGCGAATACCTAGGAGGACTGTGGGAAGAGTCTCTGTCCATTGCTGGCTGTTGTGACATCTGATGGCTCCTTTTAACTGGCGGTGAAAGCGCTCGATCATGCCATTTGCTGCTGGATGATATGCCGTGGTTCGTAAGTGAGTCGTACCAGTCAAACGGTTCAAGTGTTTGAAAAGGTGGGACTCAAATTGGCGGCCTTGGTCAGTGGTAACCCTGAGAGGTGTGCCGAACCGACAAATCCAATGGTTGTAAAAAGCGCCTGCTACAGTTGCTGCTTCTTGATCCTGAAGAGGGATGACTTCAGGCCAGCGAGTGAATCGGTCGATCATTGTGAGGCAGTAACGATATCCGTCACACAATGGCATTATCACGATGTCTATGTGTACGTGCTCGAACCTGGACGAAGGTGACAGGAACGAACCAACAGTTGTTGTGACATGTCGACTCACTTTTGCCCTTTGGCAATCCAAGCAACTTTTTGCCCAGGCTCTGCAGTCCTTTTTAACTGAGGGCCACACAAAACGTTGTGTAACCATCCTGACAGATGCATTGGCTCCTGGATGCGAGAGACGGTGTATGGAGTGAAATGCTGTTTTCCGGAAGGGTGTGGTGATAAACGGTCGAACTGCTGCAGTGGAGACATCACACACAAATCTTCATAAATTGAAAAACAAAAACTGGTACGTAGTTGATGATCTGAGTCCTGAGGATCAAAGCATAAACAAAGCGTTACGACAGCACCTTAATCGAGCAAAGCAGAATGGGATTCAAGCAACAATAAGACGTAATCATCTGATTGTGAATAACTCAAAATTCAGCCTTGAAGACCTAGAGTTGGACCCTTCCATTACCAAAGAAAAACCCGTGTCATCGGCGACACCAAGTGTCGCGGATGAAACAAACTCCAGAAGGAAACCCCCTCATAGGGCTGCAAAAGGTTTTAATTAGCGTTTATGAGTTTAATTTTAGGTCACTCATTTCCATTTGTTCTTGCTGATTATTATTGTTCATATATATATATATATATATATCGCTTGTAAAAATAGCTAACTGCTGTTTTTAAAAAATAAATGTGCCTCCTCAAATTTTGAAGCTTTCAAATCTTATACCTAATAGATAATGCGTAACATTAAAATCTGTCACATCAACACTAGATCTTTACTGAACGGGTACGCAGAATTTAAACTGAGAGTATATAATAATTATGATATTATCACCGTTTCCGAGTCATGGCTTTCGGTGAATATACCCAATGAAAATATTTGTCTCGCGGGCTATCAATTATTTCGCAAAGATAGGGAAATCGGAAGGGGTGGAGGTGTTGCAATTTATATTAAAAATATTTTTAAAGCCACTCTGATTGTCAATATACCATCCGAATCAGTTGAACAAGTATGGATCACGTACACTCTTAATGGAGTGAAATATGCCGTGGCCTCCATGTATAGGCCTCCAAACCTACCACTGCCAAACTTTTTATCATCTTTCGAAGATATTTTATCTGTTATCTGTCCCAGATTCGAAAATATAATTTGCGCAGGAGATCTTAATATTGACTACGCAGATCCCACAAACAGCTCTTGTGTTCAGCTGAATGAAATAATTGCTTCTTTTGGCTTGAATCAAATTGTTGATCAGCATACTCGATATTCTTCAACTAGCTGCAAAATAATAGATCTCATAATTTGTTCAGAAACACTGAGTGTAACTGACTGTACTACGCTTGATTGTTCTTCTTTTTCAGATCATCTTCTTGTATCGTGCAAAGTAGGTTTGATAAAAACATTGAACGATAATTTTATGTACACCTTCAGAGATTTCAGGAAATTTAACAAGGAATTATTTCTCGCAGATTTGCATGCAATCAATTTTGATTCCATTTATGAGCTAGACAATATTGATGATAAAGTCGTTCTGTTCACTAATTTGGTTCTCAAACTTTTTGATGAACATTCGCCTATAAAAACCGTTAAAATTACCAAGAAAAAAGCACCTTGGATAACGGATAATCTGAAGTTCATGTTCAAACTCAGAGACAAAGCTCTGACGAGATTCAAAAGAACAAAGGCTCCACAACATTGGAATTATTATAAAGAAATAAGAAATCTCACAAACCGAACCGTAAATCTTGAAAAAAGGGCTTACCTAGACTATCGCTTGAAAAGAAGTAGGCAATTATGGAAAGAATTGGCTGACATGAACGTTCACAACAAAAAATCACGAAATTCTATCCCTGAGCACCTGATGAATGCTGAGGAAATCAACAATTTCTTCGGGAGTGTATCAAATAATGACTCTGTACCTGATGATGAAACGATCCGTTTCTTTTCTGGTAATACAGCAAATAATCATGATAATTTCTCTTTTCACGAAACTAATGACCATGAAGTATATAAAACTATACTAAGTATACATTCAAACGCTGTTGGACATGACAAGGTAAGCATTCAAATGTTACTACATTGCTGTCCCCTGATATTGCCACATATAACCCACCTATTCAATTTCTGCATACAGAAAAATGTTTATCCAGCAAGTTGGAAACGTTCGCATATTCTTCCATTAGCGAAAGTTGCTAATGCAGAAAATATGAGTGACCTTCGCCCAATAAGCATTTTGTGTGCAATCTCGAAAGCTTTCGAAAAGATATTGAATGCTCAGATGCGTATATACTTGAATGAATTTGACATATTACCATCCTGCCAATCAGGCTTTAGATGTGACCATAGTTGTACCACCGCTCTTCTGAAAGTGATTGATGATATACACATCTCTATTGATAACAATGAATTGTGTCTACTAGTATTGCTCGACTATTCTAAGGCTTTTGATCGAATCAATCACCAACTTCTTTTATCAATTCTTAGTTACCTGGGGTTCACTATGAATGCCATATCTCTACTCAAAAATTATCTTTTCAACCGATCTCAAAGCGTTATCATAAACAGTGAAAAATCTAAATCACTAGAAATAAAGAACGGTGTTCCTCAGGGATCAATTTTGGGCCCTCTTCTTTTTGTTCTCTACACTTCACAATTCGCAAAGTCCTTACGTTACGCTTCAATGCACTGTTATGCTGATGACACGCAGATGTATTTAAATTTCGAAGAAAACTCCTTCAACCTGGCACTTGACCAAATGAATCATGATTTGAATACTCTCATAACCGTTTCAAATAAATACTGCCTCACTGTTAATAAATCCAAATCATACGTTATGCTTTTCGGAAGGACAGCAGCAAGAAATCGTTGCAAGAATTTTTTGAATATTCGTGTTGACGGAGTCCCCCTACCCACCGCAGATACAACGAAAAATTTGGGATTGTACCTTGATAATGCATTACGCTTCACTACACACGTTTCTCATATTTTAAAACAGGGTTATATGAATCTAAGAACGATCTATTCAAACAGCAATTTTTTGAATAAAAAAAGTAAAATGATACTTTGTGATGCTTTAGTGTTATCACATGCTAATTATGCAGACGTGGTTTATGGACCGGGTCTGATGAAATCGGACAAAATGAGACTACAAAAATTGCAGAACTCATGTGTGAGACTTATTACAGGCACAAGAAAGCGGGAACATGTTACGCAACATTTAAGGAATCTTGGATGGCTGAACATGGAGGCTAGGCGTACACTACACTCCAGTACGATATTTCATAAAATAATAACAACTGGGAAACCTCCTTATCTATTCAAGAAACTGACTTTCAGAACTGACATTCATAATCTCAACTTAAGATTTCGAAATAATTTGACTGCGCCTAAACACAAAACCTCCTTTTTTCGTGGCTCATTTTCATTCCAGATCGCTCGCCTTTACAACCGGTTACCCATTGATTTCAAATTATTACAAATGAAAAAATTCAAAAAAACTGTGAAGCAATATTTATTTGATAACAATTTTCCAAATTTCTTATTATAATATGATAATTATAATGGCATATTTGAATCGGCACATCACTTTTTCTCCGCTTATTTGTACTGATCACTGTATTTTGATATATTTTTTTTTATGAATAGTATTTTCTTTTATATTTATATTATCGAGTATAGTTCGATTTTGATTTTTTTTTTCGGAGCAGTTGAATAGTCAACAATATTCTATTGTATGTACCTTATAATATTATTTATTATGAATTTATTATGATAAGTTACTCCACTGGTTGGATGGAAGAGCAATTCCTGCCATGAGCAATCATGTGCAGGCATTGAATCCTGCCTTTTGTTAGGATATAAGCTGATTGCTGTACCTACAATAAAAGCATTTATTATTATTATTATTATTATTATACAACCATGGAATCTGTTCCAGGGATTTGCATGCGTTTTAGCTGCAGGGGAGAGTGTTCCTGTTGAAATTTCTTGAGTTCGACATCGTTTTCCTGCGAGGCAGCAAGGGCTTCAAAGTCTATAGTAGATTCTAACTCCTCGATACGCGACATAGCATCCGCTACTACGTTTTGTTCACCGGAAATGTGTCGAATGTCTGTGGAAAATTGTCCAATAAAGTCTAAGTATCGAAACTGTCGCGGCGAAAACTGACTAGCTCTTTGGCGGAAGGCAAATGTGATGGGTTTATGGTCCGTATACACTGTGAATTGCCTAGCTTCCACCATATGACGAAAATGTCGAACAGACGAGTATATCGCCAAAAGTTCGCGGTCGAAAGCACTGTATTTCCGCTCTGTGGAACTGAGCTTTTTCGAAAAAAAAACTGAGGGGTTCCCACGAACCGTTGTTCCACTGCTGTAGCGCGGCACCAACAGAATAATCTGACGCGTCACAAAAAATAGCGAGATTTGCATCAAATTTTGGGTGGGCCAGCAACGTAGCCTGTGCAAGGCTCTCTTTACATGCCTCAAAAGCCGCGATTGCTACTGGTGTCCAATTCACAGGTGCTTTACCTTTCACATTGTTCTTCAGAAGTTCATTGAGGGGAGCTTGACTGGTGGCAGCACCAGGTAAAAACCTTCGATAAAAGTTCAACATACCTAGAAACTGTCGAAGTTTTCAAACAGTGTCCGGTCGCGGGAAAGTTCGAATTGCGTCCACTCTATCGGCCAAGGGTCGAGTACCTGCCTCGGAGACTCGATAGCCTAGGAAGGTAACTTCTGGTTGACCGAATACGCATTTTACGGGATTGATAACGACGCCGTACATAGCCAAACGATCGAACAGGATTTTCAAATGTTTCATGTGTTGTTCTGGGGATTCCGAAGCAACTAAGATGTCGTCTATATAAGCATAGCAAAAGTCGAATCCACGGAGAACTTCGTCAATGAAACGTTGAAAAGTCTGAGCTGCGTTTCGCAGGCCGAATGTCATGAATCGGTACTCAAATAGTCCAAATGGGGTTGTAATCGCGGTTTTCGGAATATCTTCTTCCGCGACCGGAATTTGATTGAACGCGCGCACCAAGTCCACTGTAGAAAAAATTGTTTTACCGCGGAGACACTGAGAAAAGTCTTCAATATGTCGAACAGGGTAGCTATCTGGAACCGTCCTGGCATTGAGTCCACGATAATCGCCACATGGTCTCCACTCATCGCCTTTTTTGGCACCAAATGCAAAGGAGCTGCCCAACAGCTTGCTGAAGGTCGAGCAATTCCTAATTTGAGGAGAGTGTCGAATCCTTTCTTGGCAGCTCGGAGTTTGTCCGGAGCAAGGCGACGTGGTTTCTGAGCGACTGGTGGTCCTGGAGTTGTCACAATGTGGTGCTTGGTTTCATGTTGAATATTCTTGGGAGTCCCTTCAGGCCGGGTAATGTCTGGAAACTGGTTCAGCAGGTCATGGTATAGGGAAGAGCCCACTACAGTTTTTACAGACGGTATTTCGCTGTCTACTACTACTCCTGGAAATGTGAGTGTCGTAGTGGAATCAACTAGGCGGCCGTTGGATAGGTCAGGGAGCAGTCCATAGTGTGCAAGAAAATCTGCTCCTAGAATTGGCTTTGAAATGTCTGCGATGACGAACCTCCAGGTGAAGTCCCTCCGTAGGCCAAGGTCAAGGGTGAATGTACAGGTCCCATATGTCGATATATTGGTTCCATTGACCGCGGAAAGTACGTACGATGACTTTTCACGTGGTTCACGGAGGAGATGACGAGGGTAGACGCACAGATCTGCACCTGTATCCACCAGAAACTGTAAGTTCGTTGACCGGTCGCGAACAAATAAACGGCGGGATTGAATTGGGCAATGGCTACCCGCTATTGACGATTGCCCGATTGGTTTTCCGACGGCCAGCTGCATGGTTTGGTGCAACTATTTGCTTTACTGCCAAATTTTTTGTGATACCAACATACGCCGGATTGGGAACTTTCTGGTGTACGGGAGCGTGGAGGACGGGAACCGGATCGCGATCTGTTTCGCTCCAAACTGTTCAACCGTACCTCAATTGCATCTAGGCGTACGATCACTCGCTCTAGATCAATAGCAAGCTTTCGTATATCGCTGGCATAGTTGATATCAGGAGCTGATGTAGCAGAAATGGTTGAGCGTGACGATAAAATATCGTGCACGCGATCAGCGGTTTCAGCTGCTTCGCACAAGGTATTACTTGTCGAGATTGCTACGGTTGTTTGAATCTCGGTCGGCAGGCGACTTTGCCAAATGGTACGAACTAGCGATTCTGGTATAGCTGTACCTGCCAGATTCTGAAGACGTCGAAGAAACAGAGATGGTTTTTCGTCGCCCATCTGTTCCTGCTGAAGGAGTTGCTTCGTCTTTTCTTCCTGTGACGTACTAAGTCGCTTAATCAAGCCTTCTTTCAGCCGCTCGTAAGAGCGATCGTCGATAGGTTGCACAATAATGTCTCTCACTTCGCTGCTGTACCGACGAGGTAACGCCTTAAGGACACTCAGGTATCGTTTGGCGTGGTCGTTAATCGACTCTGAAGTGAATTGTAATTCCACTAGAGTTAACCAAATCTCAGGATCAGCCGGGTTGAATTCAGGTAGCGACGTTGCGACCGTGAATGTAACAGGGTTGACGGCTGGTGCATTGGCTTCGTTGTTCACCATGTTGGCTATGCGTCACTTCACAAAAAATGTCACTCGCAGAAAAATACACAATCACGTCGGGGTCACCACTTTGGCGTTTCAGTGGGGAAGAACTGAACACCTTTTTGAATATTTGCGAGGATCTTTTTGGCAGTGCCGAAAGCTGTATGGTAGCGGTTGATATGATGTATATTTACAAAATGAAAAGTAGTGAATTCGTAGTCGAGGCGTCTCTGGTCAGTTAAGCTGTCGCGAACCGAGTAACCACTTCGAGTGTCGAGAAAAGACTGTCGTTCTTGAGGGTTGTTTTGAGAACGTGAGATCGGTTCGAAAACCCTAGCACGTTTCTCAGAAAAAGAGAAAACCTGGTAGTGTAACTCAAATTGAAATGAAATAATTAAGAAAATCCGAATCATTTGTTTGGTACCTCCAGATGGAATTTTATTGGGGTACGCTAAGCCTGAGAACACGATCATAAAACTGTTTCGACAAACAATATTTGAGTTTTGGGAAAGTCCACATCTAATTTGTAATTTGTAAGCTTAGAGATCGCCTCGACTCAAAATTCGATGAAGATATATACAGGGTGTACCATTTACATGATAATAATGGATAATATTTACAATTGATATCAATAGTTATTTACAAAGTGAAATCTGAATATTATATACATATGACACAGAAATATACAGTGGAAATATGATTTCCCACACCCCAATCATGTCTTTGTACCGCGGGACAAGAAAGGGACGTACCTAGGTAGACTCTGATGGAGATGTACCATGGCAAATATAATTGAAACAGTTTTAGATAATGTTATATAATTTTGTACACTCACTGATAATGAATTCAAAAACTTCAACGACATTTGCAAATTATTTCTAGAAATGTATTCATCAGGGTTGGTTTATGGTATATCTACAGTCACTCAACCTATATTTTTCTCTGATGTTTTCATCAAATGTTTCCGCTGTAGATTCATTCAATATTTGCCCGCAATTACAAGATATCACACAATAAGTCCCTCAGGGACAATAAAGTAGTACTTATTTATTATACTGAACAAGTGAAGTGTGAAGATTTTGTTATGATCCTACCTTATATAGGCAAAACACTTCGACGATGCGATGAAATGGAGAATGAAATACTGTGTGTTCTTTTACGAACTACATGTGAATTTGAGAAAACCTGAAAATGTATATGACAACAATAACTTTATAATTTTATAATTGACCATACCTCCTTTAATTCCATGTATAACTTTCTGACTACTTCTCATTTATTATGCTGGTGATAAATAAATCAGCTTGATAATAGGTTGAACATTTTGTAATGTATTATAGTTCTCCTAAGCCCATGGGCGGATTGAGAAGATATATTTGTGCATGGATCATAGAGATCAAACAATTGGAATTCAGTTTTTGTCTCGCCGAAGATATTCCGCTAGGAACTTAACAATTTCTGAAAAACCGAAACAAGCATTCGATGAATGATCATTCAATGTCGATTATTTGCCGTTCCTGTGGTGGTTGGGTGATCCACTATTCATTTCGAGCTAAGATTCCTCGACTGAGTTTCATGGATGAGAGGATATGTAATAATGATAATGAAAAGCAATGAACAGACCTCACTTTTGGTGATGAACAGTTAAAGCTATGGGTCATGTACACCAGAGCTGAATACAGCTAAATTAATACTTATATCATGATAGCTAATTACTGATATGTGCGTATCCATGCGGATTTTCTAGGACCTATTAAAGGTCAAATGACTATTTTCATAATAAGTTGACAGGAAGCATTTATTCATAGAAGTATAGGTAGGTTCTGAATGTTTTGCACGTTTCGATTTGCCTAAGACTGTCGTAGAGTTCTTCGTCGCCGTCAGAATCAGGTGAGTTTTCACAAAATCAAAAAATTGGGTCATGCCTTGCGAATTGACCGTCCGCCATCAATGGACATTTTTCTGCCTAAAAATTTCAAAACTGCTTCAATATAAATTAATAGTATTCAGTAATGGGTGAAAGTGTGGAACCAAGTGAATAAATCGGTAACCGTTAGTGAGATTTTTTGAATATTCCTACAGGGTGATTCAAAAACATTGCAGATTCGGAATTGTTGGCTACGATGTTGCGACGATTTTAGTTTTTTTTGAATTTCTTGTCAAGTTCATTGTTTCAAATGACGCACCCAATACATTAAGGTATCTTTATGAATTCTGGAACAAATCTTCCATGTGAATTCTTTGTTATTTTTATTTTCAATGACAGCAGCGATATCCCAGGAAGAAAGACGATCAAAGGAGTAATCAAATAATCAAAACTAACTGAAACTGATGTTTGTTCTCTATTTAAAAATTCTCACTACCGAAATTCGACAAATTCCATCCGACGACTATCGGCTACAATATTTTTGGTTCCAAAGCAAACCTTGATTCGGAAGGTTGCACATCATATTGGTTGAATCCTGATTCCATATTGACCTGATATAGATATATTGTATATTCAAAAATAATATTGGTCCGATATGAGAGTATATTTTAAAAACAATGGGTATTGAAATAATAATATTGGTGGAATATTGGTTCAACCTGAACTAATTGTGGATTTTTTTCATCGCTTGGAGCGCAAGAAAGGAAATTCCTATGATGTTCAAAGAACATCGTGCGTTCCTAGGGAGAATAGGGACAGGAGGTAGGTATTGTAATTTTTTTTTGAACTTCTGGAGATTATATGTTGTTGGGAATACTTCCTCAGGCAATTAATTCCATAGCCTAGCCGTTCTTGTTGATATTGGTTGAAGAATTCGTTTACAATATGTTGATAACCAAATATATATGGATATCATGGAGAGAATATCGAAGAAACTGTACAGTAACTAGGAAGAGATTATTGGACTCAGCACATTGGTTGAACATTGTTACAACAATATTCGAAACATTATATTCACCTTTATCGATTGAAATTGTTTCAGCTGTATCAATAAGATATCGATTGCATATTGTTTCAAAAATGAATACCAATATCGGCAATTCGATATTTCTTTTTCCAAGCGGCATAGAAAGTGGCTTTCCTCTGACACTTAACAGGCAGGAAAGGTGTACTTTCTTGACCTAGGCAGGAGAAGTTTTTTGCTATGCAACGTTCCGAGTAATTTGAATGAACTTGGTAATCAAAATTGACAATGAGATTGGGTGAACACAAAATTATGGGGTTTTCAATCATGAAATTGAACTATATTGGTTTTATAACATTTTACACGGCAGCAAAATGCAATTCAGCAGTGGCAGTCAATCTACTAATTTGCTGCCAAATAAAACGAATAATGGATCTTTATGTCGGTCATAGAATAGAAAATCGAAATCGTATTTCCAAATTCAATTACATATTGAATAGTTTTTCAGTCATATTCAAAAAGTAATATAATACCATATTGGTAAATATCTGAATCAATATTGTTAACATATTATTATTTTGGAGATGCCAAGAATTTGGGATTAACTGAGAATGTGTCAACTTCAATGATAACTTTTTCGATAACACCAAGTTACGAAGTCATTCTGTACAAAAATTCAAATTATTTCAAATGGTTAGCGAGATATCAACTTGGTTTCACACTTTTGTCCATCGCTGTATATACCGGGCGTGTCTCTGAAAAGTGACTCACCACTATAACATTCCTGTTTTCGAAGATGAACGAAATATGGAAATCAGTGTTCTGGTACTATTGATATATTTTTTTTTGAGTATATTCATTTGTTTTCGGTCATCCCAGGTTTTGCCAGTAATGACTCTCAGTTTCGTATTTCAAATGGGGTATATATTTTCACTTATTTCAATAGAAAATCATATTATTTGTACGATGATACTCCATATTCCAAACTTTCTGACATTCATCATCCCAGAATTGATGATTTTCAATTTTCATGCTAGACTGCTATGATCGATGAAATAAACCTCTGGTGTACGCACTTCAATCCTTTTCTGTTTTACAATTCCTTGATTTTCGCCTACTTCGATAAACATAACATGGCGTGGGTGAATGTCGCTAAATTTAGTCTGGTGCCGAACCAAAATTACAGGCATCAATGTGACAATTGTGACCGAATTGTGACCAATGAAGATAGGGAATACATTTTGCGATTTAGCCGCATCAAAGTTGGTAGAACTGATGTTGATCATAAGTTCTAAGAATCACGCCATCTAACATTCGATATGTGAACCCCACGTCATCGTCTGAAATTCAATTGTTTATATCAAGGACCAGTCTGACGAAACAAATGAAGAGTGAGCGCACCAGAGGTTTATTTCATCAATCTGCTATGTATCATTTGACAAATTCAATATGGCTGCGCAAGAGTGTCATAACAAATATTTCTGTGACGGGAAAATAGTTTGACATTTTACTTCTGTAGACAGGTTATATATTATTTCGAAATTTATCGAACATCATCCAGTATAATAGTAGATAATATAATACATGGAATATACAGGAATGAGGAATCGAATAAGAAATTTTCCTAGAATATGAAAATTGGCACCTTCAACAATAACAATAACAAATTATTTACAATTAGAATGATGAGTAATTTATTTGCTGTTATGAGTGATAATTGGTGAGTCGAATGAGATTCGAAAATTTAAGTGGATGGCTGAATTATTTCGCTGAATTGAAAAATAGGTCAGTATCCCTTGCTCGACAAAATAATTGTCATCACTCAACTAGTAGTTGACATATCCTCCAACCTGATTGAGAAATTTGTATCTAATAAATCAATGGGGGAAAATCCCGAACAATTTGGAGAACATCCAACTGCTCGGTTAACATACAGATAGTATTCAAAATACTTTTCACTAGCTCTTCTTATTGTTCTCATTTTCAGATCATTTTACATCAATTACAACAAACTGAGAACATGGAACTGAATAATTTCTAATAATGTGATAGAATTTTTCTTATAGTCTGTAAGAAATTTGATTTTCAATTTGATGGCATTTGCCTTGAATTCCATTGCATATTTCACCAATAAGTTCGTCCGAGTTTCTTGTCATTGTCTTGACCTATACAGTGTGTCCATTTTGCGTTGCCAAGTTATAATTGATAAATCCATTTTTACCACTATTGAACAGTCATGTTGGATTGGGCATGGTATATTCATTTATTCAGATGTTGAAAATAGTTTTGTCATACGATAGTAGCAAGGTCTCACGTATACCAATCCATGTTCTTTAACAGGCTGCTCAATTTTGCATTTGGAATTTTGCAAAATTCAGATGACATTCATCAGAATTTTTCAAATAAAACACCCTGTATTTCCATTCATAAATTCATTCTGACATCTTTCGCCTTTTTATCCCTCAAGGAAAAAATTAAAATCGGTTGCGGCGTTGTCACGTTATGGATAATTTCCTTACTTTTACTTCTATTCTTGTACAGTGCATCCCATTTTGGGTGAGACAGCCAGGTTTCTCGCTTGTTATTTGAGATAGAGCCTTGCGGTTGTCACGTTCCTGACCTACTTTTTTGTGAAACTCAAGATGGCCTAATCAGATTTTGCATAACTGTTTCCGTTTATGAGATACAGGGCGATTTTGGAAATTTATACTTTTCGGGACCCTCCCTAATGTCCGAAGTTATCAGAAATAATGCTGAGTTGAAAACTACGTCTGATACAGAAATCCGCGTAGAATCCAGCGACGCACTCACTTTTTTTTTCGAGGTATGGTTTTGAATATAAGACACAAACTTATATTTTTTTCAATGGAACACCCTATATTTTATCACCTCATTGAATTCGTTATTTTTTAACCTTCAAAATGATGCATGATACTATATAGATAGGATGTTCAGAAATGCTAAAAAAACACTGACATAATGATGATTTTTCAATAAAAGGGATATTACTTTTGATTATCAACAGTAGTAGGTCATGGATGATACGAACATCCTTGTTGTTATTCTGGTTATCCAGTGAACATTGAAGAGAGAAAAAAAAACAAATTTGATCTAGCTGTCATCGCTATGAATTATTATTGTGTATCATCGTGTTTGAAGGAATAGTGAATATTGTAGAAATAATTGTTTGTGAAATTGTTAATTGAGAACTGATAATGGCTGGAAGAGATTTGGTTTTTCAAAACAATGAAAAATATGACATTATACAATGTTTCAATCAATGTAATGAAAACGTTGGCGAAGCTTTGGAACTCTATTTGAACAGGTATGACGTCGAGAATTTCACAAGACATTTCCCTACATCATGATTTGAAAACTTCCAGATATCCAGAGAGGTATCAACCTAGTCGAACAACTATATTAAGACTAAAGAATTATTTACAGAATTATGGTGCATATTCTAAACCTCGGCCCAAGGTATATAATAGAGAGAATCGAGAAGTAGACGAAATAAATGTGTTAGCTAGCGTTCATGCCTATCATCAGACTTCTTGTGCAAAATTAGATAATGAAACTGGCATTTCCAGATCACGGGTACACAGAATTTTCAAAAAGAATAAGTTATAACCCTACAAAGTCAATATTGTCCAACACTCATATCCTGGTGATGCAGCAAGACGTTTGAATTTCTGCAATTGGTTTTTGAACCATGCTCAGAGAGACATTGATTTTGCAAAAAAGGTTATTTGGTCAGACGAATCACATATAAGCAGTGCTGGTATATTTAACAGGCAAAATACAAGGCATTGGTAGGATGAAAACCAGCACTTGATTTTTGAACGACAACAACAGGGTCGATTTGGTTTCAATGTGGCATGTTTCATATTGGGGACAAAAATCATATACCGCATTTTTGAAGGATCCCTTACCTCAAATAGGTACTTGACAATTCTAGAAGACTACTGGAAGATGTTCCCCTCGCCTTCCTTAATTCCATACATTTTCAACAGGACGGCGCCCCTGCCCACAATTCAAGATTGATCGGGCGGTTTTTAGAAAATAATTTTCAGGGTTGTTGGATTGGAACGCATGGACCCATCAGGTGGCCTCCAAGGTCACCTGATTTGTCAATATTAGACTTTTTCTTGTGGGGCTATTTGAAAAAAAGTGAGGGCGTCACTGAATTCTACGCGGAATTCTGTATCAGACGTAGTTTTTTCAGCTCAGCATTATTTCTGATAACTTCGGAGATACAGAGGGTCCCAAAAAGTATAAATTTCCAAAATCGCCCTGTATCTCATAAACGAAAACAGTTATGCAAAATCTGATTAGGCCATCTTGAGTTTCACAAAAAAGTAGGACAGGAACGTGAACAACGCAAGGCTCTATTCAAATAACAAGCGAGAAACCTGGCTGTCTCACCCAAAATGGGATGCACTGTACGTCTCAGCTCTTTCATTCATTTGTATTGTGGAAATTTTGCGTTGCTACGGTATGATCATATTTCTTCATTGACCATTCATATATTTTTTTGCAATAGGAACATTCACAGGCTCTACAAGTTTGAACATAAAACAAAGTGGGTTTTAACGAATATATATCCATTATGCTACTTTCACAGATTTTTCGCAGACTATGAATTGATTCCGCGAAATACACTTCCATAGTTTGTGCAATGATCAAACGTCGCCACAATCAAATATATCTCGAATTTATTTAAAATTTTGCTGAATTTTCTCCCGAAACCCGCGTAGTGAATGAATATTGTTTGTATCATTATGTTGAGTTTGCCTCCTTCAAGTCAAATGGAGATTTGGATTGTGGAAATAACGACAATAAAATAAGTGGTCCAAATTTTGGAAAATGGTCCTCATTCTCGCAATCCAAATTTCCTTTGTTTGTATTGTAGAAGTTTTTTTAAAGGCCGGCGTTGCTTTTGGCATGTTTATTTGTTTCACATAGGTATTTAAATCATATAAGTAACAAGATTACGGAACATTTCAAATTTGGACAATGCAGATATGTAGAACCTTGAATGTCATGTGGCAAGCAATATTTTCACAAACAAATCAAATAAAGGAACCATGCCTTACAAGTAGCCCTGAGATAGTGATGAACTAAGGAAATTACTCATAACTTGAAAACGCCGCAACCGATTTGGATTTTTTTTCAGCGATAAAAAGGCGAATAATGACGGAATGAATCTGTGATGAAAAATACAGGGTGTTCCTCTTAAAAAATTCTAATGAACGTCTTCTGAATCTAACAATATTCAGAATGTGAATTTTAACACCCTGTGAATGATCATCTCGCAAAATTAATGGATTGGTGTACGTAATACCTTGCTACTACTGTATGCCAAAAATATTTCCAAAATTTCAATAAATGAATGTACCATACCCAATTCAACATAACCCTTCAATAGTAGTGAAAATGGGTTCATTAACTATAATTTGGCAACGCCGCAACCAAAATCATTTTTTTCACAGCGATGTAGAGCTGAACTTCAGCTGAATGAATTTCGAATAAAACATACTGGGTGTTCCATTCAAAGAAACTCGTCTCCGAGTCGTCCTACTTTCATGAAACACCCCGTATTGTTGAAAATATTTTCAAAATGAGAACCCCTAATAACGGGAGGAATGTGTTTCTACAAGTTTACCTCTAGTGATAATGGATTTCGAGATATCGAAGAATTATGCACTAAATGGACACACCGTATACTGAAATGGAATGGTTTCAACTCTTGGAGATATCTAATTTCCAATCTTAAGGCATTCGACCTTGAACCAAGAAAAAAAATCAGTCTTCGCGGCGCAATTTCTTCACACGAAAATGTTTTGAGTTTCTTCACCCTCCCTGGTATTCACTGAAATGACCCTGTATATCGAACAAAGTGGGAAGGGTTGAAACAACAGACCTATGGTCTATGGTTGGTACTGTCGACAATTCGATGTCAGATATCGAATTTCAGAACTCGTTTGGAATCTAGAGTTGTTCCAATTTTATTCCCATTAGATGCACCGTTCTCGATTGAATTCGGTTTCAACATCTCATGCCATCAATTATACAGTGCGCATCATAAGTGTTACCCCCCCTATCTAACTCGACACAGGACTCTTCTTAAGAAAATCGCCGAAACCCGTCGATCTTTGATTTCTACAGTGTACATTTTCATAAGAATAGTTCACTCCTAATTTCATCCCTTACTGGAGGGGAGCAACCCTGTCAAAAAATTCAAATAGCACGGGGTAGTTAGTGATAACTCATTTGAAAGGGGGTTTCAATCTCTATTCAACCGTGCAAAGAAATTGAAATTTCAAATGAGCATTCACTCACCATGCCCATGCTATTCAAATTTTTTGACAGGGTTGCACCCCTCCAGTGAGTAATGAAATTAGGAGTGAACTATTCCTACTAAAATGTACACTGTAGAAATCAAAAATTGACGGGTGTCGGCGATTTTACTAACAAGGGTCCCGTAACGAGTTAGATAGGGGGGGTAACACTTATGATGCGCACTGTACATACTACATGTATAAAATTGAATCAATCGAATCTGTTTCAATATTCAGAGCACACGTGAAATATTTTGAAATCGATTCTCCTTTTGTTTTAATGCTATTCAATTAGCTGACTCAATTATTATTGTTTGTACACTAATGAAACACGCAAAAGATAATAGCACATATTTATGCTATATCAACCTACTTATTATAAGTATTTGCCATATTGCAAAGGTACTTATTTATTATTTTCTGCACATATAAGAGACGGTTATACCTAGAGAATGAAGGAATATCAACTTGATAAAATCTCCTAAAGTGGACATAATATATATGAGTATAAATTATTCCAATGCCCAATATTTTGAATTTACAAAACGGATCAAAAAAAAAAACAGTGCATCTCATCGACATGGAAATAGACAACTTGGGCACTACTATATTTTCCTATATTGTTTGGAATTCAATATTCTGGAAATTCCATAATGAAGCGTTTCCAAAATATTCATACTAAACATTTTCAGTGCATTTATTGAAAAGAGTTGTATTTCTCTCTGTGGCCATTTTGTTACATTTTTCATTATTCTTGATCGTGAAAGATTCTGCAGAAATAATGTATCTACAATTTAGGAACACCTCATTATACAGGGTGTTCCTAAACATCATGTACATCCGAAAGGGGGTAATTCCTCAGCTCATTTTAAGACTAAAAGTTCATATAAACATTGGTCCGCAAACGCTTTGTTACCGATCTACGGGGTGTTGAAATTTCAAGATTTTTTTTGTTTTTTCTTTATAGATCCTGCAGTTTTTGAGATATGTGGCTCAAATTTGAAACATAGATTATGTTATAGGGCTTACATCGATGGACATCTCAAATGTTTGTGAGAATCTATAAAAAAATTGAAATTTCAACACCCCGTAGATCGGTAACGAAGCGTTTTCGGACCTGAGTTTATATGAACTTTTAGTCTTAAAATGGTCTGAGGAATTACCTCCTTTCGGATGTACATGATGTTTAGGAACACCCTGTATATTCAACGAATATAACTATAGATGAAAACATCGGAAAACTAACCGATACATTTATAATCGAACTCAATTACATATTTACAGTGTGTGGTATTTCCACCCGCAACACCTTAATTTAAAACTCGTTGACTGATTTTCAAAAACACAAAAATTCCATAATATAGAATTCTATGAGCTCTCCGAAAATGTGGACATCTTATAATAAAGTATTCAACTAGCTCTTCGAAAATGTGGACATTTGAGATATTCGATCAGATTCTCATGGCCTACTCTTGCTTGTTGAAGATGTTAAATTTTCCCGTAAAATGAATAGCTTATTTGATTCACATAAAGATGAAATACCCAACATTTTGACGCAATACCTCTTGGATAGGGTTTCAGTGATTGAATGGCAAATTTTGATGTTTTTGCGTTTTGAATTCACCCTGTATCGAAATGAAAGGAGGTGATATAATCAGCAGAGTAACTATATTCAATGAAAAGAGTACTTATCGTTGTAACTTTTTTTCATTTTCTGGTTCCCACGAAAACGAATATCCTGTAATGTTAAGAGAACATCGTGAGAACCAAGGGAAATGAGGTAGGAATTGGTGTTCTTCTTGAATTTCTGGAGGTTATATGCCTCGAGGAACACCTCCCTTGGCAATGTGTTTCAGAGCCTCACTGTTCGTTGGATGAACGAGTCTTTGAAAAGAGATGTTCTGCAGGTCTCCAAAGTGACCACGAAGAGGTGAGAAGCCTCAACTCGACGGGTTAATCTCACGGGGACTGCCAAGGGAGGAACAATTGTTGATATTTCAGAAGAAAATCGTCCATGGAAATATCTATAAAATGAATCCAGATCGTGAAATTTCACGGTGTTCCAGAAAAGTGAGTGAATTTGTGAGCGAGGCATCACCAACGAGACGAATTGCCCTCTTTTGGACAGAATCCAACAGTTCAGGGGTATGTTTGGATTCTGCACTCCAAATATGGAAACAGTATTCCAGGACAGGTCGTATCTGTGCCTGAAAGATTATAAGCAGCTGACTGGAAGTGAAATAGCCTCTGGCCAGAAACAGCAAACCAAGTTTTTGGGATGCACTTTTAGCAATTGATCTCACGTGATTTTCTCAAAGAAGGTTATTGCTTATAGTAATACCAATCATCGAAATAGATGTCTTCAAAGGTATGATTACTCCTGACAAGCTCATGTTGGGCACAGTGAGATCGGCTTCTCTAGAGAAGAGGCATGCTTATTGTGTTTTGCTTGCATTGAAGTCTACCAAGTTATTGGATCCCCATTCGAGAATTGTTGCCAAGTCCGTATTTATGTTGTCAATATTTTTCCCTCGTTCGTTTCTGGTTTTCCTGGCTGATATTGAAGCCCAGGAATAGAAGGCAGTATGAAGGGTTCTATCATTCGCGAAGCTGTGTACTGGACATGAAGTTGCTTCCAACAAATCGTTGATATGTAGTGAAAAAAGTGTTGGTGCTAGAATTGATCCTTGCGGAACACCAGCATTTATGATGAGAGAGTCAGATGAGACTTTGTCGACCACTACATGGAAGCTTGGCGAGGAGTCCGTGGTGCCAGACTCGATGGAATGCCTTGGAGATATCAAGTGCCACGGCTGAGGTTCCACCATATTTCTCATATATGTGAGACGTAAGCGAGCAGGTCACCAGTTGATCTCTGATGATGGAAGCCATATTGCCTATCGTTGCTAATACCCGAATGTTCCAAGTATTTCATGAGCTCGATGTTGATAGCTTTCTCCATGATCTTTGAAATAATAGATAGCAGTGCGATCGGTCTGTAGTTGCTAGGTAGGTTCTTTCGGCCTTTTTTAGGAACTGGTGTATCAGTTATATCAGTTATACCAAGCATCGAAATGGATGTCTTCAAAGGTATGAGTAGATATATATTAGGAAAGCTGGACCAGGCATCACGGCATCAGACAGCCAATCAGAGCACACCATTTAATTCCCCCTAATTAATCAATCACCACATGAAGGAAAGCATGATCTAATTCATTAACCATTAAGTACTTGAGAACACGTGCGCTGAGATAGATACTTCCATTAGAAATTTCATTTCATCACTATAGCAATACCAAAAAAACCCATTCGTTCTTCATGGAACAACGCAATATCAAAACTCGGTGAAACTCATTCCAAAGGAAGCCAATAAAAACTTATAATCCCCAAGAAGTAATCAAATTTCAATACCTTTTCCTTAGGCATGATGTTTTTTTCGAACAATATAGGGACTCCCTTTCGAGCACCCCAAGAAATAAATCTTCAATTGCATAGCTACTTGAAAAAATGTGAGCACGAGTCGTCAATCTGATTCATATTTCACTCTAATCACTTTTCTATAGATACTTCCACGAGAAATTCAATTCATCACTAGCAATATAGGACTGACAGCATATTCTTTCGTTATCCATCAAACAACACTATACCAAAACTTGCTCGTCTATAGGCAAAGCTTATTCAGAGTTGAAAAATTCCAAATACTTTCTTCGCATGTTTTTCGAACATTATAGGGATTCCTTCTGTACGCCCCAAGAATAAAATCTTCAATTGCATAAGGAGTACTGATGCGGGTAAGTCTATCGATTGATATTGATGTTATCCATTCATAAAATTTCTTATGAGAAAGCAGAAATATTTATTTTCACAACAAAGCCACGGGGAATTGATTTCATGAGACAAGTCATCAGAGTGTTCATTGGAGTAATTATTTTCGACAGATGGTCCAAGAGGGTGAATAATTCCAATTTAGAATCTTAATTTGCAAATTATTTAGTATGCCAAACGATGGTGGTTCTCATTACGAGGATATAGCGTGACCTGAAAATAATCTGTTGTCATGGCTAGTTGGGTTTTGGAAGACAGACGGTTTCTTTCAATAGATCTAAATGTGTAATAATTTATTCACTTTATTATAGCGAATGGGGGAATTGAGCGAATTATTTGCCCACATGTATGAGGGGGTCGATTGATGATATAAATTGAACGCAATATGGATACCGGCTATTTAATAGGTTAAATTGATCCCAATGATTTTCTTACCATTGGGGGAATAATCCTGATTATCCCCGAACAAATGAATAGCAGACAATGATGTGTATTCTGATTCTATTTTATGTTTCGAAATTCACAGGTCAACACTTTGGATTCATTTTGACACTTGCACGAAATAACTTCGCAGTTGTACATTTCTTTGATGTGAAATAAAAGTATGTTGTAGGGACGTTTTCCCTTACTCCAAAAAATTAAGAAGAGAATTTGGAATATTCGACTGAGTGATATATCAGATTATTTCATTACTATATTTCAATTGAAGGAATTGATCATTTTGGAAGAAAGAATATTTCTGTATTTGAAACTTTCACAGAATAGCTTATCTAGTGAAAAATGAAGAAAATTTGGGAGGCAATAATGTCTGATTAAAAAAAGAGAGAAAGATAAGTTACTCACACTCCTATTAGTTTGTGTCCTGTATCACTTCCCTATACACTTGAAATAATCCACCGAAACACCACACACCACACCACTACCGATCGAGTTGACTAACTCACATTTCTATCAGTTAGCGTCCCATAAATCCGGTGTCACTTCCCTATACACATGGAATAATCCACCGAAACACCACACACCACACCACTACCGATCGAGTTGACTAACTCACATTTCTATCAGTTAGCGTCCCATAAATCCTGTGTCACTCCCGATACACTTGGAATAATCCACCGAAACACCACACACCACACACTACCGATCGAGTTGACTAACTCACATTTCTATCAGTTAGCGTCTTGTAAATCCGGTGTCACTCCCGATACACTTGGAATAATCCACTGAAACACCACACACTCCCACTAATGATCGAGTTGACTAACTTACATTTCTATCAATTCGTACCTGTATCACTCCCGATAAACTTAAGAAAACCGAGAATAATTGTACACATATTTAACCACAGACGACCGAAAAAGATTACTGAAATACTTATGCGTGATATCTGGTCTAACGCACCGACCAAACGAGGGTGAATATTTAATTTTCTCTGTAAAACCATGAACAAAATAATGGTTTTCTCTTTTTGTTGGAGCATTTCTATAACAGAGGGCATGAGTTGTACAATTTTGCACGAAAAGGAGGCCCCTATTATCCCATATCGATTTTTCCAGTAGGGCAGGACCGTATTCATAATATTTACACCAAACAGAAAATCATATCTACTGTATGTTGGAGAATGGAGGGTCATGAAGATTAAGAAAGTATGTGAATACATGTTTATTGGAATGTACTGTGCTTACTTTCAATATTAATGTCATAGTCGATTCAGAAAATTAAATCATCTCCAATTAAGAAGAAAACATGTGGTATGTATGAGTCATCAGACTAATTCAATCATGTTCGATCAAGAAAAAGCAGGCGCACTATATGAGTCATCAGACTAATTCAATCATGTTCGATCAAGAAAACACATGTTTACAATGAGTCACCAATGTAATTAAATCATCTACAATTAAAGAAAACAGGTGTACCTTATGAGTCATAGACTAATTCAATTATCTCTAATTAAGGAGTATTTGGGAATATCGTCCGATTCATATTAATTAATGTAATGATTCGTTAATCATACCCCCACTTCACAAATTCGAAGGTATATAACTTATCACAATGAGATCCTTCACTCAGTTTTCGAATTCTAGTTGTAAAACACATATTATTCTGAAATGGACTTGTCGAAATCAACTGTGAATTCGAGTGGGCAGAGCTACTATACATCAAGTGTTCCTACCGGTGACTCGGGGGTTAGATATAATCTGGAAGAACATCATGAGAATAAACATAAATCAATATTGTTGGGAGAGAAGAGATTGCCTTTGAATAAATCAAGAAGCAAGTACGTTTCCATAGGATTATCCTATGAATTTGGCTTCAGGCCCTGCATCCAGATATCAGGACTCAAGAATAATGTAATCACTTTCAATGATCGTGAGTGGATGGATTTTCTTAAATATCAAGAAATCATTACAAATTATTTCTATCCTAGTGACCATCCGAACTCGTTAGATGGTGAATCCTTCCAGATATACTTTATGAAAATTTCGGAAACGAGTGTTGTTAAGATTCAGAAAAATAACTATTATGTTTTCTTGGGTTATGAATCCCTTTGCAAGTTGTGGACTCTATTGCCGCTAATCAAATATCAAATGGAAATGATGGGGAGACTGCAGTTTACGAATTACCTCACAGTTTTGCAGAGAGCTCTTCAAAATCAAGATGGAGATGTAGTGAACAATGCACTTAATCTTGTCAGGCCACAGGAGAACCCAAGTAGTGAAAATATCAGTTTAGTATTGGAATTCATCCACATATACCCTGACGTTTTTTCTGAAGACCTGAATAATGTACAATAGAAATTAGCATACGAATAATTGTACCCACTAGGAATTACTTAATAAAAAAATATGAAATCATCTGAATAATTGTTTTATTCCAAAAAATATAAATGTATTTCACAGAAGTTCCTTTTTATCAATCCATGAATTATGAGAATTATCTAAGCCTAGCCACTTGACACGAATTTTGTTTCCACGTCGCTGTAAAACTTTTTCAACCAGGTAGATGTTGGGATATTTCACTTTCTGAAGCTCTTCGCTGTAGAAACCTCCCCGAATTTCTTCTTGATTCTGATCTTCTAGCAGGTAAGTAGTTGGGTTTGACAATTTAACTTGTCGAATTCTGAAGACTTCATTTGACCAAGAAGGCTGATACGATTTTGAAAATGCTTCTCTGAACTTGCTTATTCTCACAAAGTCACCTACTTTGAATTTATTCTTTCTAGGATCAATTGTTTTCAAATGACTATATACAGTTTTCAGTAATGTATTTTCATTCCCAGAATTCACATCTTTAGGTTTCATTCCAATTGTGCTGTGTTTTGTGTTATTATATACATCCTCTATTTCCTTCAGGATATTCAACCACTTATAAGTACCCTGCAAACTGAATTTCTTCCACATTGAATTCTTCAAAGTGCGATTCACCCGCTCAACCACACTAGCTTTCAAATTTGAAAATGTGCTATAGTGATTTATGTTGAAAGATTCCATCAACGATCTGAAATCTTTGTTGTAGAATTCTTTCCCCATATCTGTTTGAATATTTTTAGGTTTAATTTCAACATTATCAAGGATATCTCTCATTGCTTCTGTGACATCTTTTGCGTTTTTACGTTTCACCGGTCTTAACCATACCAATTTACTAAAAACATTGATTACAACCAATATGTAGCGGTATCCTTTATTAATTTTTGCGTAGGGTATCATTTCAACTAGATCAGCCTGATACAAGTCATTCAAACCTTTCACTATCACTCGACGTCTCCTAAATGTTTTCCTAGCAGGCTTATGTAATTCGTTTACGACTGATTCTTTGACACTACTCATTTTTAGTTAATGGGCACTGGAGCACTATTTGAGCATACAATGAACCCAATCGATCTCTTTTGATAGAGGCAAATGAGATCGTGTCACCTTTATTTATCTCTTTTTCTATCAATTCTTTCACCTGTATGTCATTATCCCCCAACATAATTGTTGTATCCTTTGGTAAAACGTCAATTTTCTCAATCTTTCCAGATACCGGAAAGACATATGATCCACTATTGTTTTCTTGTAAGAAGACCCAGTTTTTTTTCACCATTCCTGGAACTTGTTGACCTGAACCCGATCCACGAATAGTAATTATACATTTACTATGGTAAGATATTGGTTGACAGATATAGAAAGCTGATTGTAACTGTATAGGCTGCGTTGATGCCAATAATGGTTCTTCTGGAGATGTGCTAGGGTTTTGGTTTTTGTTAAAAAGATGTCGTCCAAACTTATCGATCGGCATCGTTACAGTGCTATAATCAGAATGACTCAAAATAATAACTATCGATCTATTTTATGATCTTGCCTTCCCTCAGCTCTTCAATAATAGAAATAATCTCATTATTGTGACCAGTATCACCAGCCGATTCAGAAGCAATTAGAAGCCTTAGTCTATCTACTAATTCATTAAAGTCGTTAAAATATTTATATTCCGCAGGTTTTTTGTTCAGTTGCATCATGGTCAATTTTCCTCCCTGTTTTGTTCGGCTTCTTGTCGTTATGATTGAAGGAGTGGAACCACTTCTTGGTCTCGTTGGTTGCCCCCGAACAACTGAAGGTATTGATGTGGGCTTAGGGGTCTTGTTTTTTACAGTTTTCTCCAAATTCATGGAATGTAGCGTAGTGATTCTTGGTTTGATAATGTCAATGAATTTTTGCGAATTTGATGTAGATAGCCCTTTCACAGGATTATAGCCTAAATAATGTGTGTTGGTTCTTCGAACTATATCAATATACTGATCTATATCACTGTTTTTCATACCAGTAGGATATTTTTTGAACATGAGCTCATATAATCCAGGAGTACCCTTATATTTCAAAGTACCATTTATAATGAAATCAGGGCCATCAAAATCTATTGTAGAATCACCAATAGCATATTTCTTTGTGAACGGATCAAAATAAACACCAAAAGTATCATCAAAAGCATTTTCAGTATCCAGTATTTTATCGTCAATATATGCCCTAGGTAGTGGAGAATTGAATTGTTCTAAATATCTCTCATGTTGCGCCATTGAATCCAATCCAGGTGGTATTGTTTCTTCAAAGAAACTTTCCCCATATTCTGGTCTTACTAATGAGGGGTCATGTAGAAATGTTTCTTCATCTCCCAAATCCATAGTTGGTGCCGTATGGTAATACTCTTCTTTAAATTCACGTTTCGGCTCATTTTTTACAAACGTTCCTTGATCAGATTTGCCAAAGGTTGCGAGTAATTCTTTGAGAGGTTGCGTAATAGGTTGATAGGTTTTCTCTAAATCAGATTGAGATTTCACAATATCGCCTTTCAAGGTTCTATATTTTTTTTTTAAAGCCTTCCGTGTTTTCAATAGCTCCGCTACCGTGCGGTTATTCATCATGAATAAACATGATTCGAAAATGATTCCATTTATATATGAATGAACTCATCGAACCCTTTGCGGTATCTACCCGAGCTCAATGGAGAATCTTTATCGATAACAAGAAATCCGAATTTTTCACCCCAACAGAGTGCGCAAAGTTCTTTAAATTGTTGAAAGGACATATCAATATTCACATGGTCATCATAAATGTGTTTCAAATTGGTCATGTCTTGTTGAAAGACAATAATCAAGTTAGAATTATCTCTAATAAATTGTTTGCAAACGGCAGAGTAAGTTTGACACAAATAGAAACAATCTGTGTTTCTATGTCGTCCAAAGCAAAAGTAACTTTTCATCAAATCTTGGTCACAGCTAGGAACATCGTCAAATATTATAATGGAATTATCTCGAATATTCTCTGGTGCAATTATATCATCTTTGTCACTATATTCCATGTAGCCTATTTCTTTCAACGGTGTCAATAATGTCCTCAGATATGAATATTTTGGCTGATGGAGTGATTTAGAATACAAATAAATATTTTCGAAACGGAGACCATTTGGATGTTCAATTAAGGATATCATTACATTCGTTTTCCCCGATCCGCTAGATCCTACTAGTAAACCTCTTTTTGACTGGCCACCGAACAAAATTCCGTGTTTCCTAAATTTACTCTCGTGAGCGATTTCATCATGATTTGTGATTGGTAGAGAGAATGTCTGCTTTTGAATCTTCATTATGCAGGCACATCCATGGAACTGACACTACCGAACATGTTTCAGTTCTATATATAAAGGAATTCATATAGCAAATCAGTTATTATTCAACCGACAGTGTTCTGAACATTATAAAATGAAACGAAGGAATAACTCAGTCAGTCGTTGTCGAAGCGTAAAACGGAAAGGTCGAGGACTCCTCAATACTCTAATTAATAAGCTTCCAATAGAACTTCATGTGCCAGGATATAATTATTGTGGACCTGGGACTAAACTTGAAAAAAGACTACTAAGAGGCGATAAAGGTGTTAACGAACTAGATGAGGCTTGCAAACAACACGATATAGCTTATTCGAATTTCAAAGACATACAACATAGAAATATTGCTGATAGGCGGCTGGCCGAAGTAGCTGCACAGCGTTTCAAGGCATCTGATGCTGGTGTGGGTGAGAAAATCGCAGCATTAGGGGTTACGGGAGCAATGAAATTGAAGAGCAAGATGGGTATGGGGCTGAAACGGAAAAAGAAGGTATCACGGAAGAAAAAAGGTGGTGCTTTGAATCTATTGGCCAAGCGACCTACGAAAAAAACTAAAAAACAAAGAATCATTCCAGCGCCTAAAATTGGAGGATTTTTACCATTTTTACTCCCACTTCTAGGAGCACTTGGAGCAGTAGGTGGAGGTGCCGCGGGTATCGCCAAAGCGGTTAATGATGCGAAAGCTGATCGGGAACGACTAGCTGAAGAACAGCGACATAATCGAGAAATGGAGAAGGCAGCTACTGGAAAAGGGCTATATTTGAGACCATATAAGGGCTATGGCATGTATTTGAAGCCATACGCAAAAAACTCCCGATAAAGCTACCTCGCCGACCACTGACTAATATTGACTTGCGCAAATATGTGAGAATTCTCAAAATACCATACTTTAGGGGAATTTTCATGAGAGATACCCTTCCTGAAAAAATAAGAAAGAACGAGTCTGGAATCTTGAATCTAGATTCGAATGTAGGTGAAGGAACACATTGGACTGCTTATATTAAGCGCGATAATGAAATAGTTTATTTCAATAGTTATGGAGATTTATCTCCACCTTTAGAACTGATTCAATATTTTTCAAGCGACGGTGGCAACAATGATATTATGTATAATTATGATTCTGTACAATCATTCAATTCATATCAATGTGGGCAACATTGTTTACTTTTTTTATATAACCAGAATTTGTAAAATGGAGCGTCATTTGAAATTAAACTTTCAGTGAAACAATATGTCTTTGACTTTTACTTTAAGTGGATGTTCATCGATTCTTACTTACGATTTTAATCCTCCAATATATTTGAATGATGAAAACGAATATGAAATTGGGTTAGCTAATTTTGACAGTTTCAACTCAATACCAAATATTGATAATACGAATAATATCTTCGTTTGGGGTGAGAACGATAGATATAGATTTGAAATTCCTACTGGATCATATGAAATTGATGATCTAGCAAACGTTATTCAAAATGCTATGAATGATAAAGACAACCAAGCAGTTCTTCGAATTACACCTGATTTGAATACTTCCAAGGTGACTATAAAAACTAATCGTCGAATCAATTTTGGAGTGGACAACACAATTGGATCACTACTTGGATTCAGAAAACGAATGTTGAATGCGGATGAAAAAAGTGTTTCGGACCACCAGGTCAAGATTCTCAACGTCAATACTATCTGTGTAGATTGTAACTTGGCCATCGGAAGCTATTTAAATGGTGAACCAGTTCATTTAATTCATCAGTTCAATGCCAAAGTCCCCACCGGATACAAGATCATCGAATCACCTGTTACGATCCTGTATTATCCAGTTTCCGTGAAAACTATCAACAATATAACTGTGAAAATTATTGATCAATCAGGAAATATTATAGATTTCCGTGAAGAAGAAATCACCGTTCGACTTCACCTTCGAAAGAAGGATCTTTGATCATGGTGTGGAGATTCATCCATCCAACACCGTTTTACTCCCCTGAACAATACTATAAAAGACATGACAATGAAAAGAAACGTACTAGTATGAAGAAGACCTCCGGAATATTAACATCAGAAAATCGTCAGTTTTTGATATCTCTTGGATTTGAAGTTTTGAAATAATGGAATTATTGAATATCACTGGTCAACCTTTCAGCGACACTACAATTGAAGACTATCAGTTTCATACATATCAGCCTTACATCGCTGGAAACCTCAATTATAACGACGAGATAAGAGTACCAATTGCTGACCTTGAAGCATTCACTTTGCCTTGTAACAGTTATTTATACATAGAAGGTACTCTCCTAGATGATAAAAATGCCGTTCCAACCAAACTGAAATTCATTAATAATGCAATAGCATTCCTTTTCCGAGAACTTCGATATGAACTGAACGGTATTGTGATTGATTCAGTGAGGAATTTGGGATTGACATCAACATTGAAAAATTATTTATCACTAAATGAAAACGAAAGCGTCTCTATGCAAAATGCTGGGTGGTTCCCAAAAATATCGAACCAAGAAAAAATTCTAGTTGGTACTAACGGTCAATTCAACGTGTGTATTCCTTTGAAAATGTTTGCTGGGTTCTTTGAAGATTTCAGGAGAATAATAGTAAACATGCGGCAAGAATTAGTCTTAATCAGATCTAGTAATGATTTAGATGCAGTAACTAGCATAGATGATTCAGAAAAACCAAAAGTAGAGCTTACAAAAGTATTTTGGAGAGTTCCCCACATAACTCCAAGCATTCAAGAACAACTTCGAATCACGAAAATTACTAATAAAAGTATTGAACTTCCAATTAGGTTCAGGAGCTGGGAGTTGATTGAGTATCCATCTTTGAGTGAATCAAATAGACATACGTGGCCAGTCAAGGCCACTACCAAGGTCGAAACCCCTAGACATGTAATTATAGCATTTCAGACTAGTAGAAAAGGAAAAATAACGAGTGATATGAGTAAGTTTGATCATATCGACCTCACCAATATCAGAGTGTTTCTTAATTCTGAAAGATATCCATACAATGATTTACATCTAGATTTCAAAAACAACAAGTATGCTACACTTTATGAGATGTACTCAAACTTTCAAGAAAATTACTATCATCTGAAAAATAACGAGCCGATATTGACCCCGAAAGAGTTCAAAGATAAAGCACCAATTGTTCACATTGATTGTTCACGACAGAAAGAAGTCATCCAAACAGGATCAATAGTGATGCGGGTTGAATTTGAAACTGGTAGTAATACTCCAAAGGAAACCACTGCTTTTTGTCTCGTTCTACATGAAAAAGAATATTCCTATAACCCTCTAACGAAAATAGTGAAGCAGCTTTAATGCGCATGATCAGATTTTTGTCATATATTGAGAAGCACATTCTCTTTCATTCAGTTGATATAATGTTATCCAGTTATGAATTACGTCTGAGGAAACATATGGAAAACATTAAGATCCTAAAAAGGGTGATAGAATTGTACTCTACCAAGCAATCAGTTTTTAAAAATTTCTCAAATATCACAATATGAGTATAATTATGGATGTGCAAGGATTCAAGATAGAAAACAACAAATTTATTGTCAAGGAGTTTGCAGCCTTCGATGGGGTGAAAATTTGCCATTATATTTTCAAACCACCATTTCCACTTAACTTTTTACCTCCGAATTTACAAAAGCAGGCTAATTGGCTGGTTCGTAATTTTCACTGCCTGGAATGGAAGGATGGATTTACCCCATTACATCAGTTTGGAAATATCTTGAAAAGTCTATGTGATGGAGTCGATCTAATACATATCAAAGGAAGGGAGAAAGCTGAATATATTCGACGGTTCACTTCTGTTCCAGTAGTTGAGTTCGATGAACAACCTATTTTACAACAGTCCGAACCAAGATGTTTTCATCATACGAATTCAAATTGCATGTGTGCATTAACAAATGTTTTTTATTTGTATGAAAATTTTTTTATGCAATAAAGTATAATATCAAAAACAGTTTGTTTTATTTTTTCAAGATTTTTACTGAATATGCGGTCGTCACACATTCTCGCAAAGATATCCACCAGATGTTTGGTTTTACAAACATGCGGGTAGCAGTTGCGGGTATGACGTGTTCAATAAATATGGCTTGAAAGTAAATAATAATTTTAGTATGTCAGAGGTTGTGACCATGATAACACCACAATGTTTAGTTTTACAAATGATTCTTCAAGGCTTTCTCTATATCGCGCAACCTTATAATATGAGAGAAGTATTCATATGTTTCGATAGTAATGGTACACGAAATGAAAGTTGGCCTTCTAAATGGGCAAGAATGGAGTCAACTACAATGAATAATGTTTCAACCCTCAAATCACGCATACCCACCAATAGTACCATGTACAAGTTGCGATTGCGAAAGGGCAGTGGCTCCACCATTGATTCTGACTGGTGTGAAATATATCCAAACCCCCCACTACTTCATGATAGAAATATAAAGAAGGATGATGAGAAATTCGTAATAGTCGATTGGGTTACGTATTACACGGCAGTGTGTGCATCATTGTTGCTGTTCAACCTCATTGTTACAACATGTCTAAAGATTGTCCTAACTGTTTATTGACCGAACTCGTGAATAAACACCGAACCCGAAATAAAAAATTGTACGATTTTACCGAAGAAGAGCTCCAGAATTTTCCACTACATTATCTCATTAAAAATGTAGGTCCGATGGAACTTCTTTATGCATGGGACAAACTGCCATCAAAATATACAGAGAATTTCGAACTTCGTATCCAGCTACCATGCTTTGTCCACTTCAATCGCCCTGAATGGAGAGATCATGTAGACGGCCTTCCTCAAGCACAATCAAGCTGTCATGTTTGTAGATGGGGCCTCGAGCGATGTGGATAATATTAATATTTTGTATTGAATAAATGTAATAAAACAAATTCACTCGATAATGATTTTTATTTCATATGTCACAAATATAACATATTATAATCCATAATTACAATATACAAATGAAAATCACATCAAAACTATTGGTCAGAGTCTTCCTCGTCAATTAAATCTTGAGCTATTTCCAAAAACTCATCTAAAGTTCCAGTGATAGCTCCTGGTGTTATAAGCAAATGACCCCATGCCAAAGTTTTCACATCAAAAGGAATTTTATAGCGCTTATCATCAGCAGATGACAAAGCGACTTTATTCCTTAATTCAGTATGGATGGTGTGGAGAGAAGAAGTGAACATATACATCTTACGTAATATTGTTCCACCATTTTCTACAATATTGACATAGTCTGAAAACTGAATTTGGTTTTTTACCACGTTTTTTGAGACACCTTTGGCTTTTTTCATCACATCACCTGCTTTAACACAGTAAGCTTTCGCACCAGTACCATAAAAAGATTCAATAGGTCTTGAGGCATATTCATCTTTCATGCGTCCTATAACAGATTTCGATTTGGGTATTTGGTGTATATTGTCTATGGGATAATTTGACGTATCGAAAAATTGGATATTTTCTTTCATATCATTATAGAAATTTTCTGTGAATATTTCTAGAATCAATGAATCCGTATCGGTGTAGCATAATGTTGCTTTATCACCATATTTTGTTTTGATGTATCCATAGAAAAAATCGTAAATGATAGTTTTCGAAATATCCAATACCGAAAATCCAACATACATCGGTTTATCATAACAAACACTAGTCTTTTCCAACTGGATTGCAACCAAGTTCTCACTGAATTCTGTGCTGCATTTGAAATGTGGTTTGGCTATCAGAGCCCTTGCTCCCAGCGAGTTATTTTTATTTTCCCAGCGTGAACAAAGTTTCAAGTCAATCCTTTTGTCGACATTTTCCATGGTTTTTCCAAATATTGAATTTATTAATAATTTGAAAAGTTCTCGTTCAAATTCGTTAAGTGCGGAATTTCGAAGATGCGTGTTCAGGTCAATATAAGGCCTCAACCACGCCGATTGGGAGAATTCCAAGATTCTATGGATTTTCTTCAGTTTCAAACCATATTTCAAACACTGTTTCAAATTTCGGTAATGAATAATGTATTTGCATTTGTTTCGTAAATTGGGGATCAGTTTGGCACTCTTACTCTTTGGCGGGATCATTTGTTCTGGGCAAAATGGTAAATCGTTGTGATCATGGTGTAGGTTGGCTGGATATTCCAAGTCCACTTCTAAAACGTATCCTTTTGATGCGTCGTCCTCAATCGCATGACAGTCAAAGTTTTCGATATCCTCAGACTCAACCCACTTAAAATCACCTGTTGGAAGATGACTTGCCATACTTGCTCCATATAAATTTGTTGCATCCAAATACATGATGTATGATGTTGGTTTCTGAGAATCGAAGTTTGGTAGGAATTTGTTATTGGCCACAGCTTTTCTCTTGCTACATTGTGCCACCCCTCCTCGAATACCCTTCTTGAAAAAATGAATCATATCTATATCAGTCAAGAGCTGAAGTTCTATTTGTGTATAACGTAACATGGCATCCCAGCTCAGCGCAGGCGCTGTCAGATAGTGGGCAGGATCTAGTTTATATTGTTGCATGCATACTTTTCTGAAATTCTCAAACACGTCTGCTAGCAGCAGACAATCGGATTTTAAATATAAATCGGCGTAATCTCCCAATGTTTTACATTCGAAGGTATTCCACACATCTATAACTCTATTATAATCAATGTCTGAAAGTGATTCGCCGGTTAAATCATTATGGAACTTCTCTTTCGACGGTAGCTGGGTTTCCTCCAATTTTTCCAAGGAGTCCACATAGTTGTAAGGAAAAACCCCTTTCTGTCTTATTAGATCAAATTGTCTGCTACCTTGGAAGTATTTTCGAACCTCGTTACACTGTTGCACCTCCAAATTTTTGCTGAGTTTATCGAGAGATTTTGGTAAAAATCGAAAAGAGTCTACAAATCTCAACTGAATATATTCATCAAATGCTCTGGACACTTCAGATTCATCAACCAATATTGACTTTGAGAACGAAATATACTTTTCTTTAGTTTGGGCTATCACTGATATTTTTTCTCTTTTCGTTGCTAATTTCTTGATGAAAAGGTGAGAGTCATAATTTGTGAGGTTGTGAAAGAATACAGGAATAGTTTTCGAGGTCTTGTAGTTCAAATTACAAATACTATGGGCGGCTGCGCGGAACTTCCCTGTGTAGTGGCAGTGATCACGAACTTTGATATCTGTTGGCTTGAACGGCTTCTCACATATATGGCACGTGGTGCTATTTTGGAAAGTTTGCTTCTCTATCTCAGTAAGTGGATGCATTTCACGAACGTCCTTCATGTGATTAGTGTATAAATCTTGAACGGTTTCATCCAATTTTCTCACAAAAACGCCGGCAGCATCAGCACCGCGATAAAGTACCGACCTTGAATAACGGTCATCAAAATTACACTTTACATAAAACGCGAACGAATATGGTTCATGTTCACATACTTTAACTGAGAATGATTTCTCGTCACAGGGTTCATTGTGTTGAATTGGTTTGAGTAAACTTTCAAAGTCAGCATAAATCACAAACGGTGGTGGCAATTGTTTTTCAAAGTTAGTGAATTTGAGGATGTTCTCAGGCACTGACTCACCATATTTATTGATTTTTAAATTGGTGGTGGGTATCTTTGTGCTCATATGATTGCAATCATTTTCCTCATGGCTTCTCAACTGCTCCACTGTAGCGAACGATTGTAGGCATCCATCGCAAATATATATTTTACCATTGCATTTCGATTTTTGTGTTTTCACTAATTTGCCCAGGTCCTTGATGAGACAGTAATGTGTATTGCCAACCTTATCGGCTATAAGCAATAAATTCACATGTGTTGCTTGACGACACGAAGTGAAATGTAGAGGTCCAATTATCTCATTTATCATCTTTCCATCCTTGAAAGACGATTCAAGACCGAACACATTAACTGAGATATTGTTGAGTCGCTCGAACTTTGGGATATCCTTCAATTTCATGGGAAAGTCGAGTCCTTGGAAATTCAACAAAGTATTGTAATGTGGATATGATGACGTTCTTATTGGATGATCGTCTGCAGGAAAAATCGCAGCATTGATGGACCATGCGAAGCAGGCTCTGTCCTTATTTTGAATATTCAAAACCGCATTTTTGGATTCTATAGCTCTGGGCAGCTTGATGTATGAAGAGGCCGAAATTGATGAGAATTTATTAATATTCACATCCAAAAACATGGCATGTTTCAATATCCACCCAGAATCCCGTTCTTGAAACTCTGACGCCTTCACAATCATTTCTTCCTTGAAGTCATCATAATCGTGCTCAATGTTTGATGATTTTGTCAGGGTTTTATTTCTGGTGTTGAAGGACTTAATATCAGATAGTACCTTCTCTGGTATGACATACAATCCAAAAAGTTCCAAATTTATCTTCAAGCTATGATGAGTCCCCAAATATTCGGTCAGAACTGCCAGAACTTTTGGTTTCACTTCTTGCAAAAATTCGCGAAGATCGGTGAGGGCTTTGTCACTGGAAAATCGATAGGTGGCTATCCTGTTCTTGAGAGCACAACGAAGTTTCACTATCCCATCCCCCAAATTATTTTCAACAGGTTGATCTACTCTTTTTCGCTTTTCAGCACCCTGAGTATTAGGTTCCTGCATAGGAAAATAGTTGAACAATGTGTTGTTCGAAGTAGATGCTTGCTGATTGTCCGCACTATTGGGCTTTATCTTCTTGGCCGGTGGTCCATTCACATCCCGATTATTCCTGCAATTTTTGCGTACATGCCGGAATAAAGAGCTCGTTGAAGAAAATTCATTGCCACAATAACCGCACTTCATTATCACTTAGTGAACTCGAACGTGTTGAAGAAACGTATGAACTAAGACTAGCTAAAGACTGAACTAGAATAAACTTGAGGACTGAGGCTCGCTCAAGACTGAACTAAAGTACGCTGGTTCTTACCCGATTTCATATCGTTCAGTAGAGGGGTACCCGCATGCGCATCCGCTGCCCGCATGTTTTTTGCGGATGAGTCATCTATTAACCAGCGAATACGTCATACCCGCATTTATCGAAACTAGATGTCTAGACGAGTCTGAAATGGAAATAAAACATCTGGTGCATATCTTTGTGAACACGTCATACCCGCATTTAGAGAGAACATCTGCCGCCTGCATTCAGAGATGAATCATTCATCGAAAAACATCTGCTACCCACATGTTTGCGAAAACAAACATCTGGTACCCGCATCTGCTGCCCGCATTATTCTGATGACTCATACTATACCTGCATTATTCGGATGACTCATACTATACCCGCATCATTGTGATGACTCACGCTTTACCCGCATATAAGTGAATTAGACGGAGTGCACGTGTTCTCAAGTACTTAATGGTTAATGAATTAGATCATGCTTTCCTTCATGTGGTGATTGATTAATTAGGGGGAATTAAATGGTGTGCTCTGATTGGCTGTCTGATGCCGTGATGCCTGGTCCAGCTTTCCTAATATATATCTACTGGTATGGTTACTCCTGACAAGCTGAGACCTGTTTGAGAGAAAACTAGCTAGCAGAGATCATAGCTGGAGAGTCAAGCCATAAGATGAAAGCTTGGCGGAGAGTCCGTAGTGCCAGACTCAATCGATTTCCTTGGAGATATCAAGAGCCACGGGTAAGGTTTCACCATATTTTTCAATAGATTGCTGCCATATATGTGAGACGTAAGCGAGCAGGTCACCAGTTGATCTCTGAGGACGGAAGCCATATTGCCTGTCGTTGATAATACCTGAATGTTCCAGGTATTTCATGAGCTCGATGTTGATAGCTTTCTCCATGATCTTTGAAATTATAGATAGCAGTGCGATCGGCAATAGTTGCTAGGTAGGGTCTATTCGCCTTCTTTAGGAACTGGTTGTACTCTTGCCAGTTGGACGGGAATATCCCCAATTTGTGAGAGTAGTTGAACAACTTTCAGAGAACAGGTGTTAGTTCGGGAGCACATTTCTTGAGAACAATTGGTGGGATTCCCTCGGAGCCACAAGCTTTCTTGGTGTTGAGACCCAATGAAATCTTTCTTATAGTAAGTTGGCGAAAGGTGATCTCGGGCATATGACTGTCAATTGGCCTTATGTTTGGAGGATGTTTTCCCGATGAATCCAGAGTGGAATTTTCAGCGAATAAATGCGCAAAAATGTTGGCCTCCTGGGCATTTGGGGCTAGTATTTCATCTTCCTTGGTTAGAGGAGGAAACGAGCTGGAAGTGAAGTTTCTCCCTACAGCTTTGGCGGAGGACCAAAATGAACGGGATCCGTTAGGGCATTCAACAAGGTTTGATCTTATCTTGGCATTATGAGCATCCTTTGATGATTGAATTGTCTCATTGTTCATGCCTCTAGCCTCGACATATCCTGCTCTAGTCTCAGGGCTTGGATTTTGCTGCCATCCATGGAATGCTGCCTGTTTGAAAGCGACAGCTCTAGAGCAGTTTCTACTGAACCAGGCCTCATCGGAAGATGTTCTCCTTGCAGTGTTCGGTATGTAGGTATGCATTCCCAACATGATGATTTCAGAAATTGTCTCAGCACATCGTGTTGGATCTGCTGAGGAGAAACACACTCTCTTCCATGGAAACGCTGAAAAAAAGATACGAAGACGTTCCCAGTCAGCCAAATCATAATGCCACATGAGACGGTTAGGAATTGTATTGCTTGTGGAGATGAGGATGTGGTCAGAGTTTCCAAGTGGGGCACAAACTTTTATTCTATATGGATCAGGATTGCTGGTGTGAAAGAGATCTAGTATATTGGCAGACTGGTTGTTGACATCTGGAATGCGGGTTGGTAGTTCGACTAGTTGTTCTAGACCATGAGTGATGGCGAAGGCCTCAGTTCGACGAGCTGCATCATTTGTTTTGTTAGAGAGTTCGAGCCAGGCTGCGTTGTGTACATTGAAGTCTCCCATGATTATGATTTCAGCTGTTGGATGGTTCTCCTGAATGAAGTCCAGTTCGAGACTTTGAGTGATGAAATCTCGAAGGGATTGTTATATTCATTATCATTAGGCGATAGGTAAAGGCAGCAGATATATTTGGTCAGTTTGGTATCGACTAGCTTGAACCACATCACATCAAAGTCTTTCGGTTCCAAACTCTCCACACGCTGGCATTCCACCTCTGAACCTGAATCGAGAATGGAGTTCGTAACCGAAACAGAACATGCGGTCCTTGTTGGTGGACGAGTTCACTTGAGTTTCTGTAAGTTCCAGAATATCTGGTTTTTCCGTTTGTAGATGATGGTGGACGTCATTGATGCTTTTGTTGAGTCCGCGGATGTTGCAAAAATTAATCTTCAGAGATGATTTCCCTCGGGTACCTCTTGCCCGGAAATCCGAATGGAGAAGTATTTTACTTCCAGAGTGTTTCATCTTTATTCATAGAGAGAAGAGATTGAGAAAGAGGGTGGCGGAGACCAGAAAGTATCGACCAAACACTGAAACATGGAGTGATCCATTTCACAGCACACAAAGTCGATATGGTGGTATTTTACCGGGCGATGAGACCATCTATCACCTGAAGTTATCCTTCTAGGCGCCTTTTACGATAGTCAGGATTTACCATGGGGGGTTATTCTGAGCCGCCACGGCAGGAAGATATCTCTAGTTCAACCAAAAATCAATGGAATTGAAATTGTTTAAGTATGGCCTTATAGTCGTTCAGTATTCAATATTCCAGATTCATCTACATTTCCGTAAAGAGCTCGTTGAGAACTATGTTGAAATTGCACACTTGTTTTGTTTTGCTCGCCCGCGTGCGGGGCGCACTGCTTCCCCGCTAGTACCGACCGTGCATGGGTATAATATATATTATTACCATACCAATATGGCGGTCGACTGATGTGGATAGGCAGCGTTAATTACTCTTGGGAAAATTCATTCCTTTATCTGAATCGACAAGTCCGATACGTGATCTGATGAAGAAAGAGGTAGAATTTGTTTGGGACAATGAACAGCAGAGAGCTTTCTATCATATGAAGAAAGTATTGACTTAGTCGCCTTTACTCGAATATAATGACGTCAATATTGATGTAACCAGACAGTCAGATGCAAGTAACAGAGCAGTTAACGCTGTACTTCTTCAAAATAGTTCACCAGTTGCATAATCTTCAAGAGCACTCACTGAATCCCAGAATGGCTTGTCAAAAATTCCATGACTATATTTATGGTAGAAAATTCACTATAGGAACAGACCAGAAACCTGTAGGAATCATATTCAAGAAACCATTGTCTTGCGCCCTACCACGCTTACAGAGAATCATGTACGATGTTTTGCAATACAGTTCTATTGTTATTTATGAAAAAGTTTCGGAAGTTCTCATAGCTGACATATTGAGCAGAGACACCAAGAATACACAAAATGAAGATGAAGAAGAGTTAGAAAAAACAATTACTTTCTGATGCTTCTGAAACAGCTCACCAAGACATTTATAGCCAAACCTCCAGAGATTTTGATCTATCAGCACTTAGGGAGACAATAATGTCATTTGGCCTTCATCCATACCTTGTTTAGAAAATAAACTCAAACCCTATTGGACTTTTCGAGACTAGCTTTCAATTTTTGATGAATAGATAAGGAATGCCCAGAAATATGTTATTCCCAAAAGTTATGTTCCAACAATATTGAAAGACATTCATTCTAGCCATCACGGAATCGAAAAATCTCTGAGGAGCGCAAGGTCTGCTGTATTCTGGGTTGAAATAACAAAAGATATAACAAATTTTGTGAGGAGCTGTGAGATTTGTCAAGCTTTCCATAATTCGAATCCAAGTGAACCGCTATGGTCGAATGAAATTCCAAAGTTACCATGGCAAATAGTAGCATCTGACTTATTCAAAGTCGGTAAAGATGATTACTTGATAGTTTGTGATAGCTATTCAGGCTTTTACGAATTCGAAAAATTAACGTATAGTAGCTCAGCGAGGTCATACGTTTGATGAGAAGGTTGTTTTCTGTTAATGGAATACCACAGGTTCTACAAACAGATAATGGTCCTCAATATAACTCTTGGGAGTTTAGAATATTCGATCGTGATTGGAGCGAGTATCGAGGCTGAATTCGATATTTCTGTTTCCAATTTTCACATTCTCTACAAATTCTGTATATTTTTTTTGGGTATGATCTTTCAAAATGATATTAACGAACAATTCTTCATCCTGAGAACTTTTGCCTGAATGATTTTCTTCCTGTTTACTGATATTATGAACTCTATTAGAGTATTGCTCATTTTCTGCATTCACTGACTTCTGTTTCATACACATTTTCGTGAAATGTCCAAGATTATTACAAACCCTGCACCTCTTTCGATAAGCTGGACACTCGCGCGGGCCATGATCACTTGATCAGTATCACAACGTCTGCAATGAAATGAAGATTGTTGTTCAACCTTGTTCTGGCCTTTTCGTTCATAGTTGAAGGATTTTTTGACAAAGTTTATGGTAGAATTTTCATTTTTCAGCAACTGAAGTTGTTTACTAGTTACTCCACTCCTTCGACTCATATTGATCACTTTGTTAATATCCAGATCACCTTGCCTTGGAGAATCCGTTCTTTCATATCCTTGAAGTCACACTTCCTAATTTGTGTTTGTATTTTGATAAGAAAATCGTCAAAGCTTTTGTTTTCTTCCTGATTCATACTATTGAATGTGAAAGTCTCATATGCAGGAATGAACGGATATATGTATTTTTCTTGTTTGTTTTTTTCTCTATTCCTGTTGCATACGGAATTATCTCTTCAATTTTTTTTTACTAAAAACTCATCTCGATTTATTCACGAATTCAGATCAACTCACCAAAATAGCAGAATGTTTTTCTCTTAATGAGAAATGAAGTGTTTTTTATGACACTTATGAATGTTGGGATGTTTGGATAAAAACAACGAATTGCTCAGAGTCGTTTATTCAGGATGACCGTATATCAGACAACCGTTCGGATTCGTGGTTGGAATTGTAATCCTCGATCAAATCGCGGTCTTCATTCAAAAACCTTAGTCCGTCGTTTTTTCCCGAAGTTCGTTGACATGCCAACGTTACCAAAATCATGTATCTATTTGAACTCAATAAATTGGAACAAGGCAACGAACTTCATGAAATGACCATCAGCATAATACATTATTCAAAATATTAACAAAAAAATGTTTAGGCAATACCTGACAGCTAATCATTATTGCGAAACACACAGGGTATCAACCTATACAATTATTATATTCAAAAACATCATAGCAATTACAAAGAAATAGGTATATGTTATAAATGTACTTTACAACACCTCCCCCCTAATTTTGAAAATTGTACCTAGGAACGGTACAATTTTCGCTAATTCGCGATACCTTACTACATTCATCCCCCTCGTCATTTTTCCCAGTTTCTATTGTGTCTTCAATGTGTTGTTCTCCCTCTGCAGAATTGTTTTTAATAGACGATGCATTTCTACTCGCTTTTTTATTTCTGAAACGTTTGCATCTAGAATACAAGAGATAGCAAAAGGCAGAAACAACAATTAAGCTTACGAGGAAATATAATATCCAATGGTGAGGCAGGTCAGGATTGTTTAGTTGTAATTCGTTCTCGCTCTGTTGCAAATAATCTAAATCTTTACTAATTTTGGTTAACTCATCAAAATTACTTGAAACTACCGTAATTGGGATATCGAGTGACTTCAACTTTGAACAAATATGTGTTGTCAAGTTAAAATTAATTTCTTTTTTCAAATCCAATGGTGCAATGTATGTGATTGTGATTTCGCTAGAAAACTCTTGATGAGGTGTCAGAATAACTGACTTTGTATAGGCTGAACAGTTGGAATTTATGCTAAGAATACCCGTATTTTTTAAAATGAATGAAATTTGTTGTTCAGATGATTTGCAATTTAAATCGATATGTTCTTCATGGGGTGCAACATATATCCAAGAATTTTTTCCGGCTAATTGAATGAATATTGGCTCATTGATTTTCATAACTCGCGTTTGACAAGACTCAGGAATGGATGTAGTAGGCATAAACAATTCTGATTCGCAACCTTTATGTAAGTGAGCTAAATAAATTGGTTTGATTTGTTTACATAAATATTTATCTGTTAGAAAGTTCTTACAGCTAGATAATTCAACATCGCTAACTAAAAAGAAATGTTGTTTAGTAACGTCTGAAACGAAGAAATTATTTTGGGGAACGACAAGAGCAAAAGTATTATTCCCTAAAGGCATAGGTAAACTAGATAACCTAAATATATTATAACTACGTTTTTCAACTAGTGGAATATAAAGTAAAAATGTTAACCTTTTATTGATGAAAAATACATTAGTAGACAAAAGGTTATATAAGATGTGCATATTCTCAAGAACAGGAACAACGGGAAAAGTAACATCACTCAGAAAGTTTTGAATTTTCGTTAATTCGTTAGTTAATTTCATGGGACTCATTACCAATGGGTGCAAAACTCCTCTTTGGGCATACGATATTATTTCAATAAGATTGTTTTGATTGAGTTTGAAAGTCGTTAGAACAGTATTCAACAATGATACGAGTTCATTTGTCTCAATAATTAATTGTTCTTGAATTTCGAATTTTGAAATGTTTACTGTCAAATCATTCAATACGCTCACAACTTTATTAACTTTGTGACTGAAGTTATCGAAATATGCAAATGATGTTCTATTTATCAAATGAACGGTATTCTGTATAATTGATGTCTGCTGTTTCAATAATGTTGAGAAATGTTCTTGATTTTTGCTAAGACGATCTATCTGTGAGTTAAAATAAACTGCATCATCTGCATCTAATGTGCCGAATAGAGTTTTCGACACCGACCCAACAGCATTTATCAAACCTCTTTTTGTTTTGTTATTTCGACGAACTCCTAATAGTTCGAAAATCAAATCGTCCTGAGAGTTAAGATTATCGATAATATTCTTGATAACTTTTTCAAAAGAATCACATTCAGTAACTGTAATTCCTTTATTTTTGCTCAGAAAGCATAGTCGTTTGATCTGATGGGCATAAAATAGAATAAGGTCGTATTCGTCATGATAATTTTGTAAATCTAGATAAGTGATCAATTTCCAATAGTCGTTATACAAATTCATGATACCTATTTTTTCGTAATATATCCCTGGACCCGTTTCTAGTGGTGAAATATGGTAGTAACCATCGTTGGCTTCAATCGCGAAGATGCACGACATGAGGGAGACTACTTCCAAGAATAACATTATCCTGCGAAAAGAAATATTTTGCGTTATTTTCCCGATTATTCAATAAACCTTTTCAGACGATTCAAATGGACTTTCAGTTTTCTTCTATTAACCAAAATTGTAACATTCACGTCCGAGTCGATATTTATTACTTCGTAGGGCCCGTTGTACAGCGGTATTAATTTCTTCGACTTTCCAATTACATTTGACTCGTTTCGTAATAAAACTTTGTCACCAATTTTGAGATTCAATTCATGTACATTTTTGTCATAGTATGATTTCGAAATTTCTTTATTTTTAATGAGTTTTTCTCTAGCTGCCTCATGGGCTACTTGCAACCGCAATTTCATTTCATTATAATAATCGTCGAAATTATACATCATTTCTGGGTTTTTTGTCACACTAGAGGGTAAGATTGCTTTTCTACCGAACAAAAGTTCAAATGGGGTGAAACCAGTGGAAGTATGCGGAGTGGTATTGTAAGTGAACAACGCGTAAGGGATTTGAGTATCCCAAGTATTCATATCCCTATCTGAAAAATTGCGTAAATATTCGGCCAAAGTTCTATGAGTACGCTCTAAACTGCCATTTGATTGTGGATGATAGGCAGTAGTAGAAATTTGACTAATCTTCAAAAGTTTACATGTTTCCTTGAATATATTACTCAAAAAATTTGCTCCTTGATCGGTGACCAGAAATTTGGGAATCCCGAATTGACAAATAATGGTTTCAACGAAATGACGAGCTATCGTTGAGGATTCCTGATTTTCTATAGGGATGGCTATCAAATATTTTGTCAAATCGTCCATGAAAGTCAGTAGATATTTGTTGAATTTGTGTGTTTGATTGAGAGGTCCAACTATGTCGAGGAAAATTTTTTCCATGGGATAAGTAGAGGTAGTTGTAATAGTCATTGGTTTTCGAGTTTTCTTTGTGATTTTATTTTTCTGACAATTTTCACACGACCTTATGTATTTCTTTATGTCTCGATGCATTTTATTCCATTTATAATACTGTCTGATTCGTTTAAATGTTCTGTTTACACCCTGATGTCCGCCGCTAGGAGTGATATGAAATTCTTCTAAAATCTTCTTGATTTCGTCTAACGTTAAATCTTTCTCAATTTTGTTTTGGAAAATGAGAATTTTGATATCGCAATCTCGGAAAATATACCTGAACATTATTCTAATCGTTTCGAATTTGAGGCTATCAGTTCTGCACGTTTTGGTCGAAATGGCAAGCTTGTTAATATCATGAGCTTCACAGAAATATCTTAAGTTTGATAAACATGAAAAAATGTCTTCATAGTCAGTTTTGTGTGTTATGTCGGGTTTTGTAATAAGATAAAGCATAAATCTATCGTCAAGCTGTAAATATGCAATTTCATGCAGTTTTCTTTCCTGTGCCTTCAGTTCATATAAACTATCGTGGTACTCATTTGGCAGTGAGAATGTTTGATCCGAAAAATAAATTACACTGTAATCACTAGGACAACTATCCAAATCCTCTTCAGTTTCTTCGATATTCGGATTGTTAATTATTTGTCTTTCAATTATTTTTAAGAAGTCGTTGTAGGGTGTAGATGTATGTCTTTCCGTGTTTGAGCGAGTCTGGACTTTGTAAATTCTACTTAAGGCATCTGCATTTGTATTGAAACGACCGGGCTTATGGGTTATGTTGAATTCAAATTCTTCCAACTTCAATCGAAAACGCATAAGTCGGCTTGACGGGTTTGATATAGAGAATAGATAAATTAGTGGTTTGTGATCAGTGAAAATATCGAATTTGCGTCCGTAGAGATAGGGCCGAAAATGCTGGCAACTCCAGACAATAGCTAGAAGTTCTCTCTCTATCGTACTGTAGTTCTGCTCAGCTTTATTTAGTATTCTCGACGCATACGCAATGGGTAGGTCATACCCGATTTCCCCTTGACTCAGAATTCCTGAGATTGCATATTGAGATGCATCGGTTGTGAGGATGAAAGTTTTTTGAAAATCAGGATAAATGAGGATTGGTGGACTTATCAATTTCTCTTTTAGTGTAGCAAAAGATTCGTCACAAAGTGAGGACCATTCAAATTTTGCGTCTTTCTTGAGTAATTTATTCAGAGGATGGGCAATTTTTGCGAAGTTCTCAATAAACCTGCGATAATAAGAAGCTAAACCAAGAAATGATTTCACCTCCTTCTGGTTACGAGGTTTCTTGAAATTTTTTACTACCTCGATTTTTCCCATGTCGGGCCTTATACCTTCCTCAGAAATTACATGACCCAAATAAGTGATTTCCTTCCGAAGGAATTCACACTTGTCTGGCTGCAACTTTAGGTTGTGCTTGCGCAACCGTGACAGAACGTCAATTAATTTTGAATTGTGGGATTCTAAAGAACATCCGTAGATCACTATGTCATCTAAATATACGAAGCATTTCAAGCCTGTGAGTCCTATGAGCACATTATTGATAAGACGTTGAAACGTTGCGGGCGAACCTCTCAGGCCCATGGCTAACCGTTTGTATTGATAATGTCCCTCGAAAGAAAATGCGGTACATTGTTTGGATTCGTCACTGAGTAATATTTGGTGGAATCCTTGAGCTAAATCTACAACTGAAAAGTATTTTGATTTTCCCAACTGATCTAAGATTTCTGTTATATTAGGCAAGGGATAGGCATCCGCTTCTGTAAGATCATTAAGTTTTCGGAAATCTACAACCAATCTATACCGTTTATTTCCTTTACTATCAGGTTTTTTTGGTACAATTAGTATTGGGCTATTGTAGGGGGAATTGCTATTTTCAATTATGTCATTATCCAACATTTTACTGATCTCATTTCGGACGTCTTGTTTTTGGAATTCGGGAATTCGATAAGGTTTAACAAAAACTGGTTTCTTAGAGGTTAGGGGTATGGAATGACGAACGGCATCTGTATAAGTCAGTTTATCGTCTTTTAAAAAAAAAATATCGTTGAAGTCGCGGACAATTTCCAAAATGCGATCTCGCTCCTCAGAGTTCAAGTGATCGGTTCTTATTTCCTTTTCCAAAAGGGACAACCTTTCTTTATCATTCGAATTGAGAAAATGTAAGACGTGGTAATTATTCAAGTTATCAGAGTCGATTTTGTCAATGTCTGACTGATCCAAATACACGCTTTTTTCAGTGGCATTCAAAATACTAATATTTGACTTTGTTCCTTCGATTATGCAATTTCCTATGAATACACCGGGTTTTATTTCTTTTTGAAAACAGATTCTGGGTTCTATGCAATTTACTTGTACTGTTTTAATTATTTCTGACCTAGCAGGAACTTCGATAACATTTGTGAGTGGATGAGTCATTTGCAATGTAAACAAGTTTCCGTGTAATGGAATAGATATTGTTGACGCTTCATAATCTATGATAGCCTTAAATTGTGATAGAAAATCCTGTCCTAGAATGCCATCATAGGAAATTGGAAAATTATTGGGCACTATTTGAATTTCATGGGAAATGGCAATATGATCGGCAAGTTTGATTTCACCATAACAAACACCATAAGATAGAACACATTGTTCGGTAATACCTTTCAAACGCGCCTTTTTATCTGGATATATTAACGCATCTCCGTCTGTCTGTCGTAGTTTGAGAATAGTGACGTCGCTTCCCGTATCGACTAATATATTTGCGTAACCAGTAATTGACAGATTCAGTGGTAATTTGACACATGAAGAATTCAAGTTCATATTTACTGTATAGATACTTGTTTCTCTATTGCAATCATTCGAATCAGCAAAATTATGATATAGGTCAGGAGGACGTGATTTTGAATCTTCGGATTTGCTGACATTATTGGATAAGGGAGAAATAGGATATTCGTGATTTGGCATATTGAAACAGGATTTGTTTGACTGACGGGATATAGAATCTGAATATTCTATGCTTTTTTCTTGATCTGAATTAGTTACTAGCTTAGAATCGTGATTATTTTGTATCGAATCATGGTAGATAGTAAGTGTTGATGTGGTATTTGAGCTACTGGAAATAGAAGGAGAATCTTGAAAACTGGAAGATATATTATTATCTTTGTTTGAAAAATAATGACGATTCATTTCGGCATCATGTGAAACGTTATGAATTCGAGTTTTCTCTAGTTGTCGGCAGATTGCATTTCGCGGACCCTGACAGTGCTGCCGCTCGCCGTTGGGCCCTGGAAGTTTCCCGAATTTTGCGCGGATCTAGTCATAGTTGTGTTTCCGGAATTTGATCGTGAATTTGTATTATCATATCGATTGGAAAATGGCTGACTTTGTGCAGGTGAATACCTATTTTGAGAATTTGTTGAGAAATTTCTTGCAGGTTGATTATTATTGGATTTGAATCTGGAATTATTATATTGACGTTTTCGACATTGTTCAATTGTATGCCCTATATTGTGGCAATAACGACATTCATTTGACACCTGATGGATATTTTCTGTCCTGATGTAAGAATTGTTTGGAAAGTTATTTTTAGGCCTAAAATTCGAAGGTTGATGTGAAGAGAACGGAATATTGTTTGAAAAGCAATTCGCAGATGTGTGATTCGCTTTTCCACATTTGAAACATTTTCTAGGAGGATGACTTTGATTTTTTTGGTTGGCTATTCGAGTTGTTAAATTCCTTTCCTCTTCGCATGCCGCTTCGATGGCAACATTGAGCTCCTCGAATCGAGATGCTTTAATGATCAACTTCATTGGGTCTCTTAGTCCCTCGACAAAGGCTTTAAGAGCTGATTTAGCGTTTAAATTTTGAATTGCTGGAGCAGCTGCATCGCCTCCGCTGGCTATGCATGCGTCCGTTAGGTCTAATGAAAGTCTCTCTATTTTATTTGCAAAATCTCTCACACTCTCAGAAGAATTTTGCCTAGCATTGAGTAGTTCTATTTGAAGTTGACCTATAGTGCGTTTTTCTAAATACTGGTCTTGCAAGATAATTCTTAAATCGGCCCATGCATTTATCGTTTTGTACTTAATGAAATTGTATGCCTGCCCAGAGAGTTTACACTTGATGACGTTTAACAATTGAATTATTTCCTCCCTAGTTCTTGCCGTTTCGGACATGACATCACAACAAGAGACAAATTTGTGTAAATCATCCCTATTCCCTCGAAATTCGGGAATCATTTTGAGAGCCAAATCAACTTGGAAAACCATACCGATGTTATGATCGTGAATATAGTCAATATCAAAATTCGTACACTTTTGAGTAAAAAAAATCGCTTACTTTATACTATTTTCTACAAAGGAGATGATCTTCCGAGATGTCCTCTAACCTGATGTCGTCTGGTCCTGTTTTTCGGCCTGATGTCTTCTAACTTGATGTCTTATCTGGTCTCCTGTTTTCCAGCCTGATGTCTTCTGTGATTGTTGTCGCTTGCAGTTGTCCTCTAGCACTGCTTAGGGTCTTGAAAGTGGCTATCTGATCCTGACTGGCCTCCCGAATATATACTCTTTTTCCAAAGTTTCCTGTTCGTCTGAGATGACTGATGACTGGTTGAACGTTGGATCCGTTACCTCTTAACCAGGTTGTCGAGGTGGAGCACTTCTGTTGCACTATAATCGGGGTTGGGTTTTTCCACCGACAGCTTCGAATGTGTTCTCGGTATCCTTGCAAATTCACTACAGCATTCAGTATCTTAATCCAGCATCCCACCGCTGCCACCAAAATTTGTTGGGATGTTTGGATAAAAACAACGAATTGCTCAGAGTCGTTTATTCAGGATGACCGTATATCAGACAACCGTTCGGATTCGTGGTTGGAATTGTAATCCTCGATCAAATCGCGGTCTTCATTCAAAAACCTTAGTCCGTCGTTTTTTCCCGAAGTTCGTTGACATGCCAACGTTACCAAAATCATGTATCTATTTGAACTCAATAAATTGGAACAAGGCAACGAACTTCATGAAATGACCATCAGCATAATACATTATTCAAAATATTAACAAAAAAATGTTTAGGCAATACCTGACAGCTAATCATTATTGCGAAACACACAGGGTATCAACCTATACAATTATTATATTCAAAAACATCATAGCAATTACAAAGAAATAGGTATATGTTATAAATGTACTTTACAACATGAAGCATAGAATCTGTGTTTTACGGCTTAGGCAAAAAAAGTTCATTGGTGATGATGACAAAATGATGGAATTTTCATTTAAAAAAAAACACGAATTTGGTTTCATCACATTTGGAGAAATAATAATGTTTCACATAGAAGAAAAGAAAATTAAATGCCTTGGCTCCTCTCCTGAAACGTTAGCCACGGCATTGAATCTTGGTCTTTTTCTTTATGATAAATCTGTCTTCTTTTCCAAAAAATTGGAGAACTGTAAGCGAATAAGTATAGTGGAATATTTCAATTTCTACCAATAGCTGCGTTTCGAATTGGTAGATATGTACTTTTTGTTTCAATAGCTATTCGATTCAAGAAGTATCTCTATGTTGATATGGGTAGTAGAGGATCCGAAGTAAGATCGACCTACATGCATCTGTTTATTGGATGAAAATTATTTTATGAGTAATCATGATTATATTGATTCTTTTAATGAAGAATTCAATTCGAACGCTCTAGAAATAATGGAATAAAATGTACCATATAATTTCATGTATCAACTCATATAACCTCATTATACACAATTTATATGATCTCAAAAAATTTTGTCACGATGATCAATATTAAATTGAATTGAAATTTAAAAAAACTAAACTCAGCAGATTCCACAAAACTAAAGTATTACTAGTTTATCCACACAAGATTATGCGTTGATGGTTAACATTATAAAGGAACATTTCCGTTCATTATTATCAGAGCCTTCAAATAAAAGCTATTTATTGAACATTTTCCTCTACTTTCAATTTTCTCCTCTAATTACTGACTCTTTTTTTATCAAAATGATGATATATATGACTAATGTCAGTTTGTACCTCAAAACCTGAATCACCCCATATATTCAAACTTAAGAAATGGAATTGGGTCTGAATTCCTCAGAATACACAGGGTCTTTCATTAAAAATATTTTGCTGAGGGTTTTTCTTACATTTTGTTCATTCAGTTTCTCATGAGTATGCACATTCTCTAAGGATGATTGAGGCAAGTCCCAGCGATTTTTATTCAAAATTTTCGAATATATTTATGAACAAGTGAAAGGTGAAGTACCCTGTACATAGGATGTAGAGCTTTCCGAAATATAGAAATTCTGTACATTGAAAAAACATTCACGAATATATATAGGGTGTTCTATTTGAAATTCATACACTTTCTGCTGCTCCCAATGTATCTGTGTTTCATTCGGGAAGGAACAAATATACGCTGTGAGTCTGTTTTTTATTCTTCTTCTACTGTCAGAAATAAAAGTGTTTCAGGGGGTGGTATTGTATAACGTTTCAACCGGGTACGATTTCTATACCTTCAAACAAAACAACCAATCAGGTTGAATCTATATAGATAGATACTCACTTTTTTCTCTATTGATGGTATCGTCCTCTCCAAGGTCTATTATCGTGGAATCTATTTGTAAAGCCTCCTGCATAGAATCCATAATATCATTATACCATCGGACAATCTCATCTTGACCGTCTTCTTTCAATACAACTGGAAACAAAAAATTTCAAATAATCATCATATACAGGGATAAAACTGAGTTGGAGCATTAAGTGGATGATATCGATGATACTTCAGTTTCTCCTCTATTAAGGGGTAGAAGACGAGGTAAATATTTGAAATTCCAGAACGGACTCCGTCTTTCTCACTAAATATCTCCGCCTCGCTCGTTCGATAGGCGCATCATATTACCGCGAAGAAGACATACGAGGGGATGTCCAAGATTATTCGAGAGCGAAATATAGAAAAGTGAAGGGTTTTTAGATGCTGTGAGATAATTTGCCTTGAATTTTCAAAGCTGCTCTTCTGTATGATAGTTAGAAGGGTCATTTCATAGCATGAATGCGAAACTGCTGTTCTTTTTCTCACGATGATTTCATCAAAATCCTCTTGATCAATTCACCATATTTCTCGACTTTTGAGTCAAATAGGAATTTCCACAAGGATACAAGGATTTTATTGTTATTGAATATATTCATCAGTTTGCTGTATATTGACCAATATGGGGAAGATGCTATCAGAAACTATAGGACAAATTCGATATACAGGGCGATTCATGAAGAGACTCACATAGCCAAATGGTGAATAGGGGAAAACAAAAGAAGTTGAGATTCCATGTATGAAAGATTCTGTTGGCCTTCAATAACGAAGATATTATGTGAAATTGCCATATTATAATTTCAATAGCCGACATTTCAGATATGATTCATCCCAATTAGGCAGCGCAGCGACGTTTCTTTATTCAAGATGGCATATTATAAAAAAATCAGATCCGAAAAATTCATGTTCTCTTGTTATATAGTGAAAGCTCATTTTATGATCAGTTTTCTAGAAACATTTCATCAGATTCAGGAAGATCAGACATAATGCCATAAGAACTGCTCTTCAATTTGCACGACCCACTTTGATCGGTTCATTAAAAAATATAAAACAAAAACGTTCGAATGAATTTCCAATTTCAACCTAGCTGATAGCTCTCTCATTTCAACTGGATTCATGTGAATTCACGATAGGAATCGACAAATATGAGTAGTTTTTGATCGACATCGTGACTTGTTTCTATTTACAAATATCAATGAAGTGATAATGAAATAGTATAGGCGGTGTTTTTCATCATTTGACGTGACGTGACATCTGTTGATAATCCGAAAAGATGGGTACTGGTGAAATTATGGCATGAAGTTGAAGATTTCACGAAAGTGTGCTGCTGCGCAACACCACGACGAGTGGTATTTCAACACAATTGAGTTAACAATGAAAGACAGAATCATGAGAAGAATTTCTTATAAATGAGCGATTCGTATTCTGACGACAGATATAATTATTTTATGCCAAACTGACAGACTTTGCTCCGCTATCCATGGTTACATCTTCGAAAACACGAACGCTGATAGACCAATGAGAATTGAAAGACAGCTTGTGTTTTCGCGATTACACCATGATTACACACGTTGTGATGTGATTGATCAGATTATATATGTAATAAATGAAATTAGTATATTGTTTAACGAGCACGGAAAGATAGTGATTTCCTACGAGAATAAAGTTTGCAGCATGAGCCATATTGGCGAATGCTGCCATAATTTTTTTTACGGCTATAATAGATAACAACGACATTTTCGATTTCTTCGTCATGTAGCCATTTGATTTTCTGTCAAGTAATGCTCATCTATAAGACAGCGATGTCATTGCTTCACATTTGACATTCCATGAGCTATGAGATTTTTTTGAAATAATAACACGATGGAGTCATTGTGATATCAGATACGGAAATAATATTGATGATATACAAAGTACCTCATTGACGTATCGAACACAGTAAAACAAGAGCAATTGTGTGTTATAGCCGTAGAAAGGTTTTACCCCTATACATATTCTTGGGTCTGTAAATCTTTTATGGTATTGAACATTGCAAACATTTGAACTTTTTCCATGTTCAGCATTTGAAGAATAAAGTGACATCTTGAGTGCAAGAATCACACGTCACATCATAAAATAAAAAATAGGGCACGACTACTAATATCTATCTAGAATTTCGATCAAGAACTAACATTTCAAATCATCAAATGAATCAGTGTTATAGTGGTACTGTGCTTCTTCTCGTTTGCTCTTTTCTGTCAATTTTCACCCAACAAAAATGTATATACAAAAAATCTATTTACATGAATCCAGTTGGAAGTACTGTTTACTTCATCAGTCAGGTCGAAATTGAAAATTCATTCGAACGTTTTTGTATTTCATATTTCTTCATTGAACCGGTCAAAGTGTCGTGCCCTGAAAATGAAGAGCAATCCTTATGGCATTTTGTCAGATCTTTCTGATTCTGATAAAAATTCTCGCGAACAGTGATCACAAAGTGAACTCTATAGAAATCAGTAAAACATGAATTTTTCCTATGTCCGGATCTGGATTTTTTCCATAAGGTGCCATCTGGAATAGTTTCGATAGAGAAACGTAGCTGCAAAATTTCAGCAAATTACGATGAGTCATTTCTGAAATGGCAATTTCACATCGTAGTAGATGGATTTTTTTTTCATATACAGCGTCCCACACTTGGAAAAACGCTTTTTTCTTTCTATATCTTAGTTATAAGTCGTGCGATTTTTACCAAATTTGGACGGGTATTTTGTATCTGGGGTTCTATTAAAATAAAACGAGGTCGATTTTTCATGGAAAGGCATCTTTCAACAGGAAAACGAACCTCATATTATTGTTCTTCATCGTTATAAGAATTTTCACATGAATTCTATGGAGGGTATCAGCATCAGCATTTTTGCGAACGTAAATTAGTATTCTATGCAACGATCACGAGGAAACCATGTATATGAGAGTGTATTGATAGTTCAATATCATGATAGTTACATACACTATTTTTTGTAGGACCACAAGTCGGAAGTGACAACTTCGATGGCCCGTATTGTATTTCCAATTTTTTTTAGACAATACGGGGAAATCTGAATGAAGTTATATCAATATGAAAATATTGATAGAGAAATTTGACATTTGCGACTAAGAACTTCCAAATTGCATCTCATCAAAAGTATTCATTACTCACCCTGTGTATTATAAATGATGTGAATGATTTTCGTAATCCGAGCGAGAACACAATATGATCAGATCGACTATTGGTGACTTCGATGCATGTATTACGCTATTCAAGCCTCGAGAACATAATATAACCGCCATCGCATATCATAGATAGATATTTTGAATTGACTCGGCCGTACACTGTGGCCGTACCAGTATACCACCTGACGAAGCTACTGTATTAGCGAAACATGTCGTATGTTTGAAAATTTTGTGGAAATCTTAGGCCCTCCGCACACGGGTCGATCGGCGACATGGGCGACGCGATTGCAATGACGTCACAATTTCTGCATTCGTACGATTCAAGAGACGGGGAGTGTGTGTCATCCGCATATGGGTCGACGTTTTGTGTAGTCGACTCGCGTCTGTACAACTTAGTTACTCTATTTTTTGCTACTTCAAAAAGAAATGTTTCGCTAAAAATGAGCAGTTCCAATGGCGAGGAGGACATATTCATGTTTTTGTGGCACCGGCAGATCAGGAGAATAAGAAGACAACGAAGTTTATGGGTGCATCCGTACATTGAACGAAATTTTCACACTCGACTTTTTGTTACTGCAAGTGAAATGCAAGAGAGTGACACAAAATTTCTGGCATTTTATAGAATGTCGAAGGAATCATATATTGATTTAGTGGAAACTCTTGATCCAGCCATAAATTATATGGATTCAAATATGAGGGAATGTGTCAGCGCAGAAGAACACATACTAATAACATTGATGTAAGATTCATATATTCCAAAAACTCAAACAGTTCCTAAAGTTGAGAGTATAAATTGGAAACATAACATTATATGTTCTAGTTACTGAAAGTAAAGAACTAAGGTAGGTAACACAAATATTCACAATGATTGAAAAATTATTGAACAACTTTCTCCATTGAGACGCAAGATTCACACGATCAAACTGCTTCCTTGCTAATCGCGTGAGACTGAAAATGAGGAGATCTTAAATCGTACGTTTCTAGACGACCACTAAACGACCCGTGTGCGGGATCCAGATGCTTTGCTTAGGAAGTCGAGTAGAGGGGAGACCGTAGTACGATTCGAATCGCGTCGCCCATGTCGCCGATCGACCCGTGTGCGGAGGGCCTAAAAGTGAAGTTTTTACATAAATAGATATACCTACACTGGTACGCGTACTTCCATGACGCGAGTCTGCTGGTTTACTCTCATCCCAGAAAGTGCCTAACTGGCCTATAGAAATTATCGCTCCAAAAATCAATTAATTTCTCACTATTTATATTTCAGCATTCTCCAACATCATAAGTACATGAATTGCATGAACTTTGGACGCATTCGCGTTGTCATTATGATTTTCATTTGGAATTGAATGTCAAACAACTCAAGCAAGTGAGATAGAAACATAGAGCCACTTGATTATACCCAAGTACTACGTGTTTTTATGGGCCAAAAATTTGTTATCATGATGAAAAAAACGTGTCTTCATTGGTTAGGATCTGTATCATGATAGAAATCCGAGATAATTAATTCGCTTCTTATAAAATGGGAGTAGGAAAAATTATTCATTCGGAAAAGATGAGTTCAACAAGAAAAGTGTGCCTTGTTTTTTTATGCAAACCATAATTTTCTACCTACTGGTGCAATTGAACGTTCCAGAATTTGCGGTTAATAATTAGAATTCATTATTTATTCGGGGCTGATAATGAAGAGAGAAATTTGACCCATTCTATTGTATTTTGTAATTATTGAATTTTTGCACATGGAGGCTCGAAAACATGAGTAACATACTGTAAAGTTAGTTCCTACAAAAAATCCTGATTCATGACAACCATTTCAATTTCAATAAAAACGCACGGCACTGTCCATAATGATGTTTCTTTTCCTAAAAACTGATCATATCAATGGTAATTCATACTAGTCCAAATTTGGTAAGAATCACACGATTGATAGCAATAATAGCTGAGATATAGAGGAGGGGGGGGGCGTTTGAAGTGAGACATGCTGTATATAATTATATATATATATACATACATATATCAATTCGTTTTTTCCCCGTTCTGCTGTTCACCATTTGGCTATCTGAGTCTCCCCATGAATCACAAAAACCTGAACTTCGAAGTAAACACTCGAAACACTCGCGAACTCTACCGCTACCGCAATTGGTCAAAAAGTTTATTTCACGAATCCCATTATAGGCGATATTTTCTATATAATACAATAGTTATTCATTATACAAGGGATAAAAAGGTAGTAGATTTTAGCTCCAGGTTGTGTTGTCTCCCGACGCGTAGCGGAGGGAGACAAAAAACCGTGAGCTAAAATCTAATATTTTTCCCGTGTATAATACACTATTTTTTTCTGTGACAGAAGGAAGGACGAATCAATATTGAGAAGATATTACATTATTTCGAAATCTGAAAATTATCGACGTGAAATTTAAAGTTTTTAACAGTAGGGACACCTGCGTGTTATAGACATCTTTATCATTCTTTTGAAGTAATCAAATATCTGATGTCACTTCTGTAAGTTCAATTCTGTGATTTGATTTTAAAAAATTGCGAATTCAGTAGTTGTTTAGTAATATAGGAAACCGCGAAGTCAAATGGAAGATAAAAGGACTTGCAGTTCATTCTCGGAGACGGTTTATCGACTCATTTTTCGGAACTATAGCACAACAAAAGCCATTAACAGAGTATATATGTGATATACAGGGTGGCCCACGAGGTTTTGGCCAGTCGATATCTCGAAAACTATTTGAACTACTATTTTGAATTTTTGTGGTTTTGAACAATGGAATGCGGTGACCATTTTTGGTATAAGAGGGTTTTATTGCAACATCGCATTTCCAATCACGTGATATCAACTTCAAAATTTTAAATGGAACACCCTGTATATTATTGCATTTTTGTTAAGACCTTTCTAATGCAAATACTACGATACCATCATTGTTAGGGTTTTCATGTGAAACGGTGACAATATAAGCTGTCAAATGAATGGAAAATGGAAAATTTATTGAAGAACAACAGTATAATTAGGAAACGAAACAAAATAAGTAGAAAAAGCATTACAAAAATATCAAAAATGAACACCACATTCCACTGTTTAAAACCACCAAATTTCAAAATTTTAGTTCAAATAGTTTCCGAGATATCGACTGGCCAAAACCTCGTGGGCCACCCAGTATATCCGGGAAAAAAGTACTCACTTTTTTCCCACGGGAAAAAAGTAATTTATGAAAAGTGACATTTTATAACCTGCCAACAGAGATGAAATGCCAAACTTTTTTCCCGTCACAGAAAAAAATATCTTCTCTACCCTTGAAAGTCTCTACTTATGTGGAATTCGCTGCTTCAAAAAAAGTCTCTATATCGTCAACCGAAATGCGGCTCGCCCTTTTGCCGACAAACGTTTCACCTCGCACCTATGACATCATCTGATGTTCTGATGTTTTTATCACAGTTGAGAGAATATTCTCAACTGTGGTTTTTATCACAGTTGAGAGAATATTATTCTCTCAACTGTGTTTTTATTTATCATTTCATTTCGGAGAGGAGGATTCACGGACATCGTGCTATACTTCCTTACTGGAATGCTAAAATTATCTTATAATCCCCATTCGATAATATAAAATAATGTATAGATAGTGTGGACAGTATAAAAGTTCCCAAGGAATAGGATGAAGAAACAGAAATGATGAAAAATGATATAGATAGCTGAAGTACAAACGTAAATGTGTCCTACTTTTTCAATCACACTGGTAAAATCTCAAAAACGCAAAATAAGCCTGTATTTCAATATTGAAACACAGTTTTCAGCATTCTCCGGTGAGGACGCTAGGAATCGGTGTCGAAATGTTGGAAAACATGGGATCGCGCGCCCCCACTTTTCCCCCTCTAAAAAATTTTTTTCCTGAAACAAAAAATACTGGGCTCTTCACAAAGGATGAACGGATGTTTCTCTGGAAGCAAATTTTGAGTTTTTGTCTTAGTTTTTTCAAAAAAAAATTCTGAATATACTCGAAAAATGCAATGTTCATGATTTTTTTGCAGAATATCGGTGAATTTTTTCAAAATTCTGCTTCCAGAGAAACCTAGATATTTCAATTCTTCATCTCACCATATTTTTTGTTTTCCGAGAAAATCAATATTGAACAATGAAAAGTGGGGGCGGAGAAAACATGTTTTCATTGCACTGATGCATGGTGTATCCTCCTCTTAAACATGGTGTTTTAGTTTCCCATTCGGGAAAGTTCCTATGAAATTCGAGGGTGATCTGAAGAAAACTGTGTTAAATTGAACCTCCAAAGAAACCCTAGTGAAATTTATTTACTATACAGGGTGTCCCATAAGTCATGGATCAAAAGAAGTGGAGTGGTAGAAGGGGTAATCTCCAATCAAACTAACCGTATATGTGGTTATCCAATTGTTGATGGTTCAAAAGTTATACTTTTTTTTTTCATGTCTATAAAACAAATTAATGACAATAAGACTAATTCACATTTGTGATTTTTTCTTTTAGAAATTCCATCCGCATGGATGCAACTTTCCCTAGAAATAATTATATGACCATTATTGTCACTTCGTATCAATTTCTCAAGAAAAATTTTGTTTTTCTGCAACCGACACAAAAGTCGTCCATTTTGATACCAAAATTAGCTCTTAAATTGACGTTTCCATTACTGACACAAAAATCGGTATGTTGCTGGGTAGCATATTTAGTTCCTAGGAGCTAAAGTTGAACTTTAGTTCCTAGGAGCTAAAGTTGAACTTCAGCTCCTAGGAAATAAAAAAGGAAGTACTAGACGTCATCAAGAATAAACAACATTGTTACGGTTGGTTATTTGGGTTGAGACGCATACCCGATTTGTTTTCGATTTCAGCAGATTTGGCATTTCATACCCATGCTGGAGATATAAATACACCTCATTATAGTTGAGTATTGGAATTATAAACATCTCAGTTAAGTATTTTTGTTTTGATCAGGGAAGCCTTCAAGATTCAAATAATTGCTGGATCTGTATTTCATTCGTTATTCTCGGGATGGATAAATTGTTCTCGAATAATCACGGCAAGCAATAGTTTTTTGTCTCAAACAACGATATTGTTTATCTTCATTCGATTATCAAGCGAAAAACATTCTATTATGGAGAGGAGTAAGTAATCGCTATTATTATTGTTGATATGCTCACTAACCTAACATTTTCCACGTCTTGTTCCTATAGCTGGCACTGGCGCGGTATTTGCCATTAGAGCACCTGGTCCATACACAAATAGGTCACTCTGTGATTGTATTTATATTGAAACTACAATTCGAACATCCTTGAAAATTGAATGAACCTGTTGTTGATGCAGGTAGAATGTTCTCACTACACGGATTATTTGTCAATATTTGTTGCATTGCATACATATGGCACGGCATTGGTGGTAACTTCACATATTTATTTGAGTTAATTGTTTCGGTTGCAGAAAAAATAGCATGTTTAATTCGGATCAAAAGTGACTCTGTTCGACTCGCAAATTTTGCTTTCGCTCGGCTTCGCTAAACGCTCCGTCTCGCAAATGCAAAATTTGCTTGTCCAACAAAGTGTCACTTTTGATCCCAATAAAACAATCTACTATTTTCTTAAGTTTTGTCATTGAATGAAATATTTCAGTTAATTTTTGAATGCCGCTGGAAGATTTGAAAACTACTCCACAAAGATGAACAATCATAAGAAAAAGTTGCCCATTCGAAACAAATTTTGCAATGAAACAACATATGGGGTTAATCAAAAAAGTCTTTCTGTTATTGATTTTTCTCGAGAGGGGCTCGTTATTCAGAAAAATTCAATAACTTTCGAACCATCAACAAATTGATAACCGCATATACCGTTAGTTTGATTGCAAATGACTTCACCTACCACCCCACTTCTTTTGATCCATGACCTATGGGACCCCCAGTATATACGCCTTCTAATGCGTACAGTAACGGTACAGATCGCGATATTTTTGTCAATAACAAGATTTCGCCAAAAATTGCGATATTATAATGACATACGGGTGGCATATCGAAAACGTTCCACCCAAGTTTTCTCCGTTGTGTGTCAATTAATGAAATACCGCTCGTACGGGTCACATTTTTCTGCAATTATTATATTTCAAAGTTACTCTCAAGTAGATACATATATTGATGAAAAAACGGTTTGCATGTCCCTATCTCAACTTTTGAAAAAATCTTCTGTGTGTGTACTTTCGTAGATCTGAGTGCATCAGTTATCATACCAGGATTGATGGAATGATGAAGGTGAGTTTTTTCGAGGTATTTCGTCTGAAATTAAAATATTTTACATTCAATAACATTTTCCTCTCTTTGGTATCATGAAACTTCAAAATGGTCAAATATGTTTCAGAGCTTCTCTATAGAATCTGGTCTAAAAACTTATTGTGAGCAAAAATGTCCAGGTGATGAAATTATTTGGATGATTTTACTGGTAACATTTTGTTTTCCTGTACGCATCTGTAATAATTTGCCTAGTTTTCGAAATACAATGGTTTCAGAAGGTTCCAGAAAAATTCTTTTTTTCATCAATTACTTAAAAGACCCTTTGGTTTTTCCTGAGGGTGCATGAATCAATTGATCTATAGAAGTTCAAAGATCATTGATCCGAAATTTTCTTCAGAAATCAATAATTTGCTATTCATACCAAACATCAGGGTAGAAATCATGGGAAGTGAAAGTGAATATCAGTCAAAATTTCACCTTTCTTGATGACAACAAGCCTGGAAAATAACTGAATAACTATACAGTAAGAAGGTCATGCAACTATCGATGATAAAGTTCCCTACCTACGATTATAACATTGCCCTACTCCCATTATTAGATGCACTCACTAGCGGTAGCAAAGTCAGATACCTACTACAGAAACATCGTCTAATAGCATCATACAGATGCACTCGCTAGTGACACCAAGGTTCTATATCTAATAATCGCAGGTGGGTTATAATCAGCAAAGTCGACTTCATAATCACAGGTGATAACTCGCTTGTCCCCTATGCTAAAAGAGTTTCTTGCTGGGGTAATTCGATTTCTAACTATGGTCAATAGAAATTTTCCTCAGTGTTGGCTTGCCTAAACTCATATATATAGTACTTTCCCAACCTGAAGCATTCGATAAACCTTCATTATTAAAATACGGTGTAACGGATTGATTTGAAAGGGTTGATAGCAAATACATATTATCACCTGATAGGAAAACAAATTCAACAGTAGTGAACTATTGACCTCAATATGAAGGTTTATCGAACCTTTCCACAAGTAATTCTAATCCTTCAGGTTGGGAAAGCTGGTATATGTTGTATCAAGGAGTTCGATGTTATATCTCGAAACAGTTATTTATTTTCATCGATTGATCACAGTGTTCCGTTGATATGAGTGTTATTTCGAAAAGTCACAAAAATAGTGTGTTTCATTCCTAAAAATCTTCACAATAACATTATTACGGTTTTGTGCCACAAAGAAAATCAAATTCCCTCAAAACTCATACACTCATCAATACAGGGGTTGGTCGAATGATATCATAGCAAACGAAAGACGAACTGATAATATACAACTGAATTTTGAGAAATACTTAAAACGATTTTTCAAACAACTTCTCGAATTGCTCTGTATTTTCGGAACTAGAAAGATATCTCGATTAATGAAGGAATAAAGGAGAAATGCGAATTCTTCTCCAATTATTATTTACAGAGATATCATCAAAGAACACACCAGTTCAAAATGTTTAACCTGATTGAAAAAAATCGAAGTTATTTGAAGAAATCAAATCAGTCTTCTAGATTATGAAGGAAAAAAATCATACGATCAAATACTTTCAACCTCTGGACACATTGCTGTCGCCTAGAGAAATACTTAGTTACCCATGATTGTTTGGTCATTGAATCGAATGATTATTTATTATAGACTAGGTAGGTAAAATTTTTTTTCTACAAGCGTGCGTGATTCACCCTATACCCGCACGCAATTTAGTTTGGGAAGTGTCATTTTCCCGCAACAGTGCGGGAAAATTTTCCCACACTAGTGCGGGAAATTGTTTCCCGCACTAGTGCGGGAAAACAAAGATATGATAAAATCGCTAGTAATACAAGTGGTTGGTGATGGAATATAAAAGTTTAAGTTTGTTTGTTGCAGTATCAAGTATGTATGTTCAGAATCATCCATCAAATTGCACTATTTATTGTAAAAATTGAGAAATATTGAGAAAAAAAAATTGATTATTATAAAAATCCCCCTATAGATTTGGATTGATCTGACGGGAAACGTCAATTTGTCATACCAATCAAACCTCAAATAAGTTTGAAATTGTCCAAGTGACAGACACAGCGTTACTGTCATTTTCGATTCAGTGGAAATGCCACAAAGTGATCAAAAACTTCTAGCTATAGGGATTTGATACAGATGCGTTATCACCAACGAAGTCTTAAGAAAGGTATGAGAAGCTATACACGCGTTTTATTGATTGGTGCAACAATAAAGAAATGAAAAAAACCGAATGAAGAATTGGTATTTTTGGCTCATTTCATAGATGTGTCTCGAACCAAGAGACCAAACTCCTAATGGGCCTGCTGGCTTCCGCAATGAACCAACATAATGCGTCAAACTGTAAGTTCACAATAGCTATTACTAATAATTAATAGATAGAGAATATATATATCTTGTTAGTTGTTCCTATTGGCTTGAATGATTAATTGAACGATTCAATCAATTTCCTAATTTCCTACGCTTGTAGAAAAAATATTGTTCCTAACTCATGCGGAAAGTTTCTTTCCCGCACTCGACTGCTTGCCCGAACTCCGCTTCGCGTCGTTCGTGTCAACGGCAGTCACGTGCGGGAAAGAATCACTTTCCGCACTTGTTAGGAAAATTACTATTTCTACAAGCGTGCGTGATTCACCTTATACCCGCATGCAATTTAGTTTGGGAAGTGTCATTTTCCCGCAACAGTGCGGGAAAACAAAGATATGATAAAATCGCTAGTAATATAAGTGGTTGGTGATGGAATATAAAAGTTATAGTTTGTTTGTTGCAGTATTAAGTATGTATGTTCAGAATCATCCATCAAATTGCACTATTTATTGTAAAAATTAAGAAATATTGAGAAATAAAAATTGATTATCATAAAAATCCCCCTATAGATTTGGATTGATCTGACGGGAAACGTCAATTTGTCATGCCAATCAAACCTCAAATAAGTTTGAAATTGTCGAAGTGACAGACACAGCGTTACTGTCATTTTCGATTCAGTGGAAATGCCACAATGTGATCAAAAACTTCTAGCTATAGGGATTTGATACAGATGCGTTATCACCAACGAAGTCTTAAGAAAGGTATGAGAAGCTATACACGCGTTTTATTGAATGTTGCAACAATAAAGAAATGAAAAAACTGAATGAAGAATAGGTATTTTTGGCTCATTTCATAGAAGTGTCTGGAACCTAGAGACCAAACTCCTAATGGGCCTGCTGGCTTCCGCAATGAACCACATAATGCGTCAAACTGTAAGTTCACAATAGCTATTACTAATAATTAATAAATAGAGAATATATATCTCTTGTTAGTTGTTCCTATTTGCTCGAATAATTAATTGAACGATTCAATCAATTTCCTATACGCTTGTAGAAAAAATATTGTTCCTAACTCATGCGGAAAGTTTCTTTCCCGCACTCGACTGCTTGCCCGAACTCCGCTACGCGTCGTTCGTGTCAACGGCAGTCACGTGCGGGAAAGAATCACTTTCCGCACTTGTTAGGAAAATTACTATTTCGATTCTCATATCAAGTACTGAAAATATTTTTTGCATAACTAACATAAGTATGAATACTGTCTGTGATTCATTCGAGGAGGTGAAATTTTCATTTGGAACTCTTCCTTCTCGCCTCTTTGAATAAATATTAATATTTCAATTTAAGTGTAGTAAGGACAAATCAGATGATTATTTCCAAAATGTCACAACCCTTGAAATTTACCTATAAGAAACCTGAGAGGAAACATTGATCGCTAGCTAATGACACTGCATTTGAAAAATGTTTGAAAAAGGAGATAAAGGTGTATTGAAAATATATGAAATTTTACTCAACTTCAATCTCGAAATGAGATTCCAAAGGCCCAAATTAGTCCATTTTTTTGTATCTGATGATATTCAATAAAAAATACTCAGATATTTTGAATACCCACTAAATTGAAGCTTACCTGGTTGATACGTAATTATCTATCACTGAAAATTGAACTTACGACAGTAGTAGTCGTTCCACTTGAGATAAGCCTTTTCAAGGTGGAATAATGATGTAATACCTATACCTATAATGATCATTATCAACATTCACCTTAAAGATGTACCTTGAAGATACTAATATGCAGCGACACGACCGCGGTGCGAGTTTTATTTTTCTATGAAAAGTATAAGTTAAATAAGTCGAAACGAATATTGTTCATATAGGTATATTTCGTATTGCATTCATATTGATATCGGAACTTGGGAATCAAATTAATGCTCGAATTTATCTAAATTTCTGAGATTTTCTCCCCTCGTTTCAATGAATAAATAGAGCACGGAATAATAACCATTTTCCACGAGAATGAAGTTTTGCAAATCATAGGAGTGGGAAATCGACATTTCATACGACTTTGTCCACTGCTGTAACTGAAAACACCTATTAGACACAGTTGGAATTGCTTGAGATGACATTTATTGTGAATGAAGTCGTCATTGTGTTCTCTGATGAAGAAATGAAATTGATGGCCTTCAATATATCACTGATTTATCAAAAACAGTAAAAAAAGAGCAGTTTTGTGTTATAGTCATAGGAAAAATAGTTAGAAATTCCACTATTACGAACCTGGAATAGTTTATTATTTAACGAGCACGAAATTGTAGTTTGCAAATCATATGAGTGGAAAATTATCATTTCGTGCGAGTTATACACTATACTTTTTCTGCTACTTTTTTATTTCTTCGGCCCGTAGCCATCAAATTTAACATTTCATGGGAGATGAGATTTTGTGGAATAATAATGCAATGAAGTCATTGTCATATCAGATACTGAAATGGAATTGATGACACACAAGATACCTCATGGATTTGTCGAACATCTCAGTGAAACAGGAGCAATTTTGAGTTAGAGCCTCAGAAATAAAGATTTTTAATCCTTCTTCGAATTCTGATTGATGAAGAACAATCATATAGTCCGGGACGTAATTGTACAGAAAAAAGTAATAGGAAATATTTGTCAGCAAGTTTTCGAAAATACTTATTCCCAAGGGTGCTACGGCCTTTTGGAGATCGTAGAATCACGAAAGTTGGACCCAACGGTAATTTCATATTACAAAGAATTTTGGTAGCATGGAAAACATGAAATAATATACAGGGAGGTGTGAAACTGGTAATCGATGCCATAATCATTCCAATCATTAGAGATATGATAATGGTGTTTTCGTGCAAAAGGTTATGGAGTTTCGAAACTTAGCAAGATTTTAGACTTGATGGTCCTGATTATATCCCTGAGTTTGCGACCTCGACTGACCGCCGATCGTTGTTGGCGAAAAACTCCATTTCAGTAGGTTATATGGAGAAGAAGTTTTTCATTAAATGTTGGAATTCGCAAAAAGACATCTTTAACATAATTTTTTGTTGAAATTATAGTTCCTGAGTTAGAGGAATGTGTAGGTGAACATTAAGAAGTTCAACAAAAATACTGTTTACTGCACAATGGAAGTTTTTGTTTTCGAATTTCCCTACATTTCATGAATACTCAGATTTGGTACTTTTGTTGGTTGGTTGGCCAAACTTCATTCATTTCGCCTAAATTTTAGTACTTTCAGTTTGTATGTAGGTTAGGTTATGTTATAGGTTGTTCAATGTGAGTTGTTATTCGGTTCACTGTACAATAAACTTCCTTTCGAGTCGGTAGGTTCTGAAATGGTGAAACCAGAGATGAAACTGAAAGTGTCGTACCTCGTTCTGTCTGAACAAGAGCATGAACATAATTATGTGATAAGCTGTATCGGCATCTACAAAGCAGAACCGCCAGTTTGTTTGTTACTTCTGACGCATATCCTTTCTATAGGTGATATCTCAGACGACATTGCGCTGTGAGCAGTCCTGTCAGAATTCGCAGGTTATTCCTACTTCTTTCGATCTAGGATCAGCTTGGTTATGTTTTTCTACAATTTTGGAGGAACGAATTCAAATGTGTCAATAATCTTGATAGATGAGACCAGTTTACGTGCCGCTCGATATGAAATAATTTTTTGAACGTTCTTCTGGCATCAGTCAGTACGGTTCCAATGGAAGTATCCACAAGGACCTCCAGAAGTTGAAAAAACACCAAACACCGACCTCTTCTCTCTATCCTCTCTACAGGTACGCACGATGTTCTTCGAAAATCATAGGAATTTTATTTCGTGTGCTTCAAGAGATGAAAATTGGATTTTTGTTTTGTTGATGTCAGCTATATCTCGCTCCCCTCTACCCAGGTGCCCAGGACGCCTAATTACGCACCATACTATAGTGCAGACTCGACCTGCTCTTTTCAGCAGTACAGTGTGTCCAGTTTTCGATGCTTTTGTGTGGTATCTCAGTTATCTTTCGAGATAGAACTTTGCGGGTTTCGCGGTCGTGTGCCACTTTTTTGTGAAACTCAAGATGGCCTAATCAGATTTTGCATAACTGTTTCCGTTTATGAGATACAGGGCGATTTTGGAAATTCATACTTTTTGGACCCCCTCTATATCTACGAAGTTTCTCAGCGAAAATGTCAAATTTGAATCTCATCCCATATGAAATTTTACGCAGAATCCAGTGGCGCACTCAAATTTTTTTTTCGGGTTATGGTTTTGGAGATACGACTAAAACTTATGATTTTTTAAATGGAACACCCTGTATTTTATAAGCTCATAAAATTCCTCATTCCTTTCTCTTCAAAATGATTCATAATGTATTTATATGAAATTTTCAAAAATGCTCTAATATCTCGGAAACATTGAATTTTAATAGTGGGCTATGGATTTTTCTTATAAAAAAGTTCCAATTGAAGGAATATTCATTTTGATTTTTCCATGAAGGGAACAAAAACAATACCAACACTAATTAACTAAGAAGACACAAAAATTATGTACCTGATAGCGTTAAAAAAATAGTAATATAAAGTTCATAATGTAGAATAAGCACGAGATTAAATATTTACAAATACAATTGAATTTCGGAATTATTCAATAACTTATTCACTGAATTGTTCAAATTGATGTCCATTTTCCATAACACACAATTGACACAGTTTCTCAATACGTCTTGATACAGTAAGAGTCACAAATATCTTGAAGAACTTTGTGCAACAACAGAGGCAGTTTTCCAGGAATTACAAAGACATCCTTTCATGATTTTGAATGCATTAAGACGTATTGAGAAAGCGTGTGAGGGAAAGTGGACATCAATTTGAACAATTCATTGAATAAGTTACTGATTAATTTCGAAATTCAATTGTCTTAGTGAATATTAAATCAGGTGCTTATTCTAGAATATGAACTTTTTATTACCATTCATTTGTTGCTATCAGGTACCTAATTTTTGTGTTATTTTGATTAAGTAGTGTTGGGATTGTTTTTGTCCTTTTCATGGGAAAATCAAATGAAATATTCCTTCAATTGGAACTTTTTTCAAATGAAAAATCCATAGCCCACTAATAAAATTCAATGTTTCAGTGATTTTGGAGCATTTTTGAAAATTTTATACCTATTCATCATATCTCATCTCGATGGGAAAAAAAATGAGAAATTTAATGAGCTTATGAAATACTGGATGTTCCATTTGAAAAATCATAAGTTTGAGTCGTATCTCCGAAACCATACCCAGAAAAAAAAATTTGAGTGCGCCACTGAATTCTGCGCAAAATTCCCTATGGGATTAGATTCCAATTTGACATTTTCGCTGAGAAACTTCGTAGATATAGAGGGGGTCCAAAAAGTATAAATTTTCAAAATCGCCCTGTATCTCATAAACGCAAACAGTTATGCAGAATCTGATAAGGACATCTTGAGTTTCACAGAAAAGTGGTACAGGACCGCGAAAACCGCAAGATTCTATCTCGAAAGATAACTGAGATATCACGCAAAAGCATCGAAAACTGGACACACTGTACACTATGGAACATATAATTGAAACTACATTTATGGGGTTCCTAACCATACTATAACGTAACAGCGCAGCCAAGGTCTGGATAGTAGCAAATTTGATGAATGTGTTACGCTTTTGGGATCGAGTTACTGGAAATGTAGATACTATACGTATACTATTCTACGCGAAGAACGTATTTTGCAATGAGTTCCAACTGGAGCTTGTAATATGATACAAAATTCACGTCATTAGTGATAGTCTTCTTGGTTGGTATGTATATATTATCATTCTGAATATTCAACAGTAAACAACTACTTTCCTGGCTACTTGCTACGTCGAACATTGAATAATATCTGTTGAATATCCAAAAAGAGAGCATGAAAAATAAAAATCCTCTTGACTTGAGAATTGACATTATTTCTCAAATCGAATGGAATAACATGATGTATTATAAAATGAAATATAACTTATATGGAGGAGAATGCAAATCCTCCATTTCAGAAGATTTTGTTTTCAAATTCTTAACATGTGTGTTAGATATATCAGATATAACTCAATGTTTGTCGTGGCATATAGCCAGGAAAGTAGTTGTTTTTTGTTGAATAGACCGAGAAAGAATTGATATTTTCATCACATGGAGAATGCGAAATCTCAATGCATTTCTCCATAGATATATCCATTTTTTTATGTTTATAATTATATCTGAGAATATTCCTTCTCAATACTTTCCCCCAATCAAGGGGTTCAAACTTGAACGATGAAAACTTGTTATTTTCATAGACCACAATCACAGATTCCTGATTAAGTTTCCTCACTTCAGAATTACTTTCCACGTCCTGTTCATCATGTCAATTTATCATATATTCAAAAATCCTAAAAGTTTCTTGAAGATGTTTCATATCAAGTACCCTGAATGTCTGTGGTGCATCCCGTGGCATCTCACAAACATGTTGATAGGATGTTTATATGACATCGCAAATGCTGAAACGAGGGTTGCCAGCAACATCCCGAGAATGTCCCAAGGAAAATAGGGATTTTCCAGAGATGCCTCAACATAGATGTTTCTACGACGTCTTACGGATGTTATTGTGTTATTTGGGATATGAATAGTCTGAAGAATAAAAGGAGTTAGTGGCAATCCAATCCTCATCATCAAATATTGATGAAAAGTTGGTGGATTCAATAAAATAAAGTAGATTACTTCCTAGAATTCATAATTTTGTTGAAAGTATTTTGCGAATTCAATGATGAAGAGGTACTTATTGAAAAATGAAGTGCTCATAATTATTTCTATGAAACATCCACTTTGTTTTGAATCGGAGTTAACTTATTAACAAAGACAAGCCAACTTATCTGATTTGACCTCCAACAATAATTTTATCATAATATTATTTCGTATTTCATTGGGAATGCACCAGTTTACATTTTGGAGAGAACTAAAGTAGTGCGGGTGCAATACTGGTGCAAAACCAGTGCACCACCAGGTTCACGAATGAAATTCGCTATTAGTAAATACGCGTCCGGGAGCCATATAAAAGTAACTCTGGTGTCAGTACAAATGATTCACGGCACTTTCATACAATCTTGCAGTTCATCTTGCTGGAGCTCAGTGCTTTGAGAGCAGCCTAGCTGTCTGATATTTTTATTTACTATAGAGGTCTGTTAGTCTTGAACAAAATTCAATAAAGCAAATTTCCGCCTGAGAGATTGTAACATACTTTCCGAGAATAACTGCCTTCCGTTTAGTGCATCAACTCTATCTGGGGTTTCGATTTCTGAGGACTGGATTCATCCCTTTATTATTGAAATTGCAAGCCGCTGAAGGCCAACAAACTTTGCACTAGCCTAGTGGATCGCACCCATAGCGATGACGAACATCCGTGATGATAATTCATGGAATAATCAATTTTTGATGTAACCTCCATTATTTTGAAACTTTTGAATAGGCGATTCTTGAAGGAGTGGTAAAAATGCCTAACGTTTGAAGACACCCTACCCTATAAAGACAGCAATAAATATTTCTTTGGAAGATCCTCTGAGAAAAGGAATGTATTGTAGTAATGTAATGTGGGAGGCCAGGTAGCCGTGCGGACAGAGCGTCAATATTCTAATCCGTATTCGCTTGCCGGTCGTGGGTTCGATTCCCATCGACTGCAGAAATGTTTCTGATGGCCCAAGAGTGTTTGGGATCACACGCTAAAAGGTGAGGCCCCCGTCATTCCTTGCTCGCACAAGACTCTCGAAGACTTCTGAGAGTTGCTCGTAAGGGGGCAACCGAATGACTGATAGAACAATTCTAGAACAATTTTTCAATTCCAAGTATTCACTGAATACCATTATGAGTTTACTAAAAAGGCTATACCTACATGTGCTGCCGGAAAATTTGAGTATACTTGATTGAAGAAAAATACGGAATAATCGAGAATAATATACAGGGTATTACCTAAATCAAGTAGGTGTACTATCGAAACATACCACAAAACTGTTGAAAATCTAATAATGAATATAGCATTGAACGTCTCTCAGTAAGAAAAAAAAACGTATTAGCAACGTGAAGAGAAAATATACTGACAAAGCACAGATCCTACCCATTTGAGAATACAGTTCCCACATATGGAGTTCAGCACCCAAGCATACACTGATGCTCTGGGATTCCAGCATTCAGTGACCTATTTTAAAGACCGCAGGAAAGTCGAAAATAGGTATTTCCATGGAGAATGTTCTTTAAAAAATTTCACCACTAACAATACCTTCCAGAAGAACTCGACAGATTCAGGCACATCCTTATATCGTCAACCTCAAAAAATGTTGAACAACTCTCTGAAACGGAACTCTCAAACTCGTTTTTTTACAAAACAGCAGAAAAATTCTCACTGAATAGAAATGAGTGAGAAAAAATAACAATTCTAAACAAGAAATCAAAGAATTTTGGCTCGTATTATTCTGAAAGGAGACGTTTACTTTCCCTCTGTTCAGTTTTTATTGATTGAACACCCTGAGGTAAAAGTGGTGAATTCAAGAACTATTAATGAAAACCATACTTTCCATCAACTCACATTTGTTGAAAAGTATTAGTTGACGAATGCGAAAAATGAGCAAGTTCTCATTTCAATGAAAAAACAATAGGATAATGGAAATGTGATATTTTGTCAATGTATTTACTTATATTTCTGTTCATCTAATTCTGTCAACTATTTATAGGTGTTAGTCACTCTTTCTCTTCTTGAGGTTTCTAATCAATTATAGAACGCAGGAAATGAATGATACAAATATTCATAGTAAAAGAAATGAGGAGAGAAAAACTTGAATATCTAGAGAAATAAAACATTTCACTGTATCGATTAATCAACAGAGTAATAAATTGTTCAGACATCGACTTGAGAATACGTGTGCTTATCAGACAATATACAGTTTTGACCTAATCGGCATCTCACAGAAACTGATTGCATGATTGAACCCACGACCGCGAAAATCCTTATTCATTATAGGCTAGACATAAAAAGACCGGAATCGGTCAAAATGACCAAACTGTCCCCTCCCCTCTCACAAACTGAAATGATTCATTTTTTATATAATGATCATTTAGACGGTGCTACCGGAACCGTTTCCACTGATGCAAATCTTTGTTCCCATAGGCGACGCACATTTTTGGGTGCATAAAATGGAAAATAGTGAAAAACATCTACCTAAACCAGGAAAAAAATTAAATCTATTCAGAACGAGCGTATCCTCGAAACGTCAACTTCTTCATGACAGTTTCCTATACAGGGTGTATCTGAATAGCACCGAGAAAATTCAAGAGGGTATTCCTTGTGATATTTCAGGAAATGAAGCTCCTATGAGCATGTGTCCTAACTTGCCTCTTTTTCGAGATACAGGGTATTAATGTTTTCATGAAAAATCTTTTTTCAATTCATTTCTCAATTGTCTCTACATCAATTTCAATAAAACGTTGTGGATTTGTTGATATTGATACGGAGCTTCTTCTAGTGCAATTAGATTCGAAATTACATTTCCAGTAGCTCCACAGTGGGTAAATTCATCGATATTCATGGTGAATGTCATTGTACGCCACCAATTTTTCTGAGTTTCATATTTTCATTAGATTGAACCATTGAAATAACAAATTTCGGAATATTGTGGCTATCTCAGTCTCCATCCATAGTGAATATTTGCACCACAAAAGCTGCGAATAAAAACAATTGATACTTCGAATAAAAACAATTGATACTTCTAACTTCAACATTCTGTATCTCAAAAACGGAGCAAGTTAGGACACATGTTTATATAAACCTCAGGGCCCCCGCTACCATATGTGCAAAGTGTGCAATGCACAAGGGCGCTATTCTTTAGGGACGCCAAAACCCAGGGTCAGAAAATGCAAAATAATATCAATTTCAAAATAAAAGTTGGGAAATGAAATAGAATTAGATATAAATACCCACGAAATTTCATTAGTATATAATCCAGTTTTATACTCTGCCGATTCCTATGTTGCGAGAACATGTCAGGCGGTAGTTCCTTGATTTTTCCTGTTCAGACCTGAATCATTCCTGGAGCGCTATAAAAGCGATGCATATTTCCAAACCGATTAGTTCACTGGACCGTGCAACAAGTGCATAAAAACAAGTAATCTCATTAAATTTCACATTAAAAGTTATTTTTATTTTGTCAAGTGTTGAGTTGTGAGTATAATATTTTGTTTATCACTTTTCTTTTTGAAAAAATACGTGCTGAATACCTGTTGACTGCAATTTCAACGGTTTGATTTTTCATAAAATGGTAAGTGTTTCCTACTTCATACTATCAACATCAACCCTTCAGGTTAGGTTACTGGTTATAATCATTTTTTTTTACCCAAATATCCTTTTTTAGAATGAAATGTCATGTACGAGTAAAGAAGTAATTGGTTTCGTATCCATAACTCGCTTATTTTTTAAAATCTTTAAAAAAAACATTTCGTAGGGTTTTTTAATCAAATAAGTTTGATATTTTTTCTGCTTCTATTTTTCAATGGGTTTGAGCTGAAAGGACTCAAACAAATTGCTATTAACTCAAATATGCATACTTGGTGCTTATTATTGTGTATTGTCCTCACTTCAGCAGTTAATGCATAGTTCACATGAGTACGGACTATTTGTTTCCTCAGGATTAAAGAACGAGACCTCCAGGTGCTGAGTTTCGCGAGCAAAAGAAACTGAGAATACAAGAAGAGGAGAAAATGGGTAGATCTTCAAAACACTACTTGCAAAATAATCAAGATTCCACGGAGACTATCGATGCGACCGAGTATCAAGATTCCAAATCCGTAATATCAGTAACCGTGAGTGGACCATCTGAAATTTCAACAGAGGCGACCACGGTAACATCAGGTCCTGCAACAAGTGGAGGCGGTGGTAGCAGCAAAACAGCTTCTACTGATGCAGAGCCCGATGAAACAATGACACCATCCTCGTCTACAGCACTTGAACAATCCACTTCAGGTAATAATACAGCTTGTGTAAGAAGTTCGGTAATGTCAGCTACCGAAATACCTGCTGCAAGTGACACTTTTGATGAAGGCTTTAAAGTGGCTAGTGTCGATATAATTCCGCCCGACCCCGGTTTGTGGCCCGAAAGAATCACCACTGAGATAGCTAGAATATTGGTTAAACGTGGTCAGCCCTTGAAAGACATCAGTTTCAGCTTTCCTAGTCATAAAGATAAGAGAAAGTTTTCGTGCAAATACTTCGTAAGAAGTCTAGGAAATGGAGAAAATGTTGAAAGGACTTGGCTTATTTACTCTATTTCTAAAGATTCTGTATTTTGTTTTTGTTGTAAGTTGTTTTCCAAAACTCCTAACACTTTTTGTGATAGAAATGGAGTATCTGATTGGCAACACTTGTCTTTGATGATGAAGAAACACGAAACATCGATTTTACACAAGAGTTATATGAACACTTGGGTGAATTTGAAAACAAAATTTGGAGACATCTACGACTGTTAATGCTCATCACCTGCGGATTTTAGAAACAGAAAATGATATTGGCGCGACGTGTTGAAAAGAATTATTGCGACTGTTAAGTATTTATCTACACATTGCTTGGCATTTCGGGGTTCTTCAAAATTACTTTTCGAACATGATTATGGAAATTTTCTAAAAGCTGTTGAGATGATTGCCTCTTATTTTGATTCAGTGATGAGACATCACGTTAGCCGAGTGTGTAACTCCAAAAAAAAATGTTTGAAAGTTAAAATGACTCATTATTTAGGCGTGCAAATACAGAATGAAATGCTTGAATCATTGTCCTCTAAAGTAAGAAATAATATTTTTGAAATGGTTCGTAGTTCAAAATATTTTTCGATAATATTAAATTGTACACCAGACACTAGTCATACTGAGCAGATTAATCTCGTTCTGAGGTATGTTGTCCTTGACACCATTTCAAAAAAGGTTGAAGTTGAGGAAAGTTTTATTGCGTTTAATCCAATACTGGACTCTACAGGGGAAGGGATATATGCATTTGTGACAGAAATTTTGAAAAAAATAAATTTAGATATAAAAAATATTAGGAGACAAGGTTATGATAATGGGGCAAACATGAAGGGAAAGCATGTTGGGCTTCAAAAACGTATTCCTAATGCGAATCCCAGAGCCGTTTTTGTACCTTGCGCGGCTCATACTTTGAACTTAACAGTAAATGACGCTTCGAAGGTGTCAGATGCTACAATAAACTTTTTTGATCTTGTGCAAGAGTTATTCAATTCTTTTTCGTCATCCAGAAAAAGGTGGGATGTTATAAGAAAAAATGTCCCCGGGTTAAGTTTGAAGCCTCTAAGTGAGACAAGATGGTCCAGCAGAATCGATTCAATAAAGCCCCCTAAACTTCATTTGATTAAAGTTTGCGAAAGACTTCTAGAAGTAGCAGAAGATGATTCCTTTCATATTGATTTTCCAATTTATTTGTAGAATTATTATTTGGCAGCAGACAAATGCAAAGCGCTACAATTATTATTGAAGTATGCCAAACCTACCTAAAAAATGTAATTGATCACTTTCGGCACTATTGATCTGACCAATCATTTCAAAGAAATTCTTGTACAAGCGGAAGAGGTAGCACTCGCTCTCGAAATTGAAGGAGACTTTCCAACGTTATCAACAGTCAGGAGGAAATTTAAACCTAAACTGTTCGACTATGAACACCGAGATGAGACCCCTCACGATCCAAAAACCGCATTTGAAATTAGTTTTTCCTCAAAAATTATAGATCAAACTTTAAGCTCTCTAAAAAACCGATTTGACTTATTTTAAATGAGTATGATAATATTTTCGGATTTCTTAGCGACATATTCAAATAAAGTGACAGCGATCTTTTGAAACGTTGTTCAGTTCTTGAAGATCGACTGACAGATCAGGATAATAAGAATATAGACTCCAATGATTTGTTTAATGAAATTGAAGCGTTAAAGTTATTTTCATTAACTGATGATACTGACCCCTTAAGTATTCTACAAAATGTATTCGAAAACAATTAAATCTCCAACCTCGTCTCCACCTTTCCATACTTGAGCATTTCACTAAGAAATCTTCTGACATTGCCTGTATCTGTAGCTTCTGGTCTTTTTCAAAGTTGAAAATCATTAAAAATTATTCAAGATCGACAATGCTTCAAGAAACATTATCTGGGCTAGCAATATTAGCAATTGAACGAGAGATTTCTGAGGTTATAAATTTCAGCGATATAATTGATGAATTTGCAACATCAAAGTCTCGGGAAATGTCGCTACTACAATATTTTTATTTTTATATTGTACCTAGCTATCATTTTTGAAGTATAAGTAGAAAGTAGAACTTATATATGACATTAGGCAATATTTCTGTTATTTGTTCCTAGAAGAGATTTGATTTTCAGATTCAGGTTATTTTCTAGTATTTATGAACAAAGTGTCTGTGCCCCATTAGTTGAGTGAATGCTTTAAAATAAGTGTGAACGAGAATTTATTCAAATTTGTTTTGTTATGATTTTATTCTGTTTGTTTCTTTCTGATATTTTAGTCTACAAATAAATATAACTTCTAAAGTTCAGTATTTTGCTTTCTTGCAAGTACCCATCTACCTACCTCCAAAAAAAATAAATGAAAAATCAGGATCCAAAATGCCTTAGGGGCGCCAAAATCCTTTTTTGCACACAGGCGCCAGTAGCCCTTACGGGGGCCCTGATAAACTTCATTTGCTAGAATATCACAAGTAAACACCCCTTGAATTCTTTCGGTGTCATCTAGATACACCCTGTAAAATAGTAATACAAATTCGGAATCAAAGCCTAATAAACCCAGACAGCACTGGATATTCATAGAATATTCTCTGAATATGCTAAAAAGGAGGAGTATATTCCGAATATTCATCGATTATTCCTAGAATATATACATGCCTCTGGAACATCTAAAAGGAATATTCCAAAGTGAATAGTCGGACATGTTCAGGGAATATTCAGGTATGAATCTTCCAGGAATATTCCCAACTGAATATTCTCTGTTGTATATTCATGAAATATACCCAACTGAATATTCTGTGCGGTATATTCATGAAATATACCCAACTGAATATTCTGTGCGGTATATTCATGCAATATTCTCAACTGAATATTCTGTGGTGTATATTCATGAAATATTCCATGAATATTCCTATGTTTCTCAACACATAAATACCATTTATTATTTCAGAGATGTGAGTATCGAACATCAATTTGATGTAAGGGGATTCTGAAACAAAAAGTGTTCATGATCCGATTTCGAACAATGCTCTCACAAGAACTTGATATGTATAACATTATTCAATTCGATTACTGGCCTAGTGGCCAAGGCGTTGCTCTGATAGTCTTGAGGTCACGAGTTCGATCCCTACTTGGGTCACTTTTTTTTTTATTTTAGAATATGTTTATTGGAATATTTCAGGAACATTCAACATAGAATATTCTTTTGGGTATATTCTATGATTATCTGAGGAATTCCCATTCGCATATTTAGAGAATATTCCACAGATATTCCGGAATATTCCAGATCATTTCTAGAATATTCCAATATTCCAAAAGGAATATGATAGGGAGATTCATGGAATATCTGGTGCTGTCTGGGAAGGGCATCGCCCTAGATATAAGGTAAAGCGCTAGCCAAGGCGCCAGCGGTTTGATATCTGAACTGAATCAATGTCGAGCAATGCTAGTATTTGGAGCGGAATAACATAATAGCTCGCAGCTACCAACCACATCAATAAGCACAAGAAATGATGAAGTATTGGGATACCAGGAGGTTCGGCAGAATTTTTGGTTGCAGATAGTGTTCTGACAGGCGTCTGCATTCAGCTTCATTAACAGGCAGTTGTCTACATTAGCAACAAGTAATGCCCTATTATGCATTGTAATTGTTATTCTATATATTTTCTATCCATCTTTATATTTAACTATGATGAAACCACTCCAGCTCAAAATCTGAAATCTAAATCTGAAATATTGTACTGTATATAGGAAAAACATATTCTGTTCTTCCACGAGAACTTCTGATAAGTGCGCCATATTGTGGGCTGGTTTTGTGACATGCCAAAATTAATGAACCAGGACTTTTCGATCCCGAGGCACACAATTATTTTGATAGTGTTGTAGTTCATATCCATACATTGTCAATTATACCACACTCAATAATAGTGATGCTGATAGAAAAAGGAAATAATTACCTTTCAAGTAGGTAGGTAATTGAATGTGCTGATGAGAATTGAAATTAGGAATGCACTATCGTTACCTTTTATAATGATCGAACAGAGAGGAGAAGTGATTTGAGGTATATCATCGGATCAGGAAGGAGTACTAGGAATTGAACCAAATAGTCTTATCTTGGGAACCACAATGAAACAATAGTGTAAACACATTCACACTTATCCATATAATGACTCCATACGCCATCAAAGGTTAAAAGGAACGCAACAGTGAATGGAACGGAATCATTTGCAGCCGGGGATAGATCTAGCAAAGTACTGATGTCCTGATCACGACTCTGAGGATGGAAAACAGGAAACACCGAAATCGTAAGTGTAGAAGAAGAGAGAAATGATAAACCAGTAACTTTAGTATTGGTAGAAGAAATATTGGTTCCAGATAGGGGTGGGAAAAATTATCGATATATCGATTATTATCGATAATTATCGATAATTATCGATAATAATTTGGAGAAAAATTATCGATTTATCGATATTATCGATATTATCGATATTATCGATATTATCGATAATTATCGATATTATCGATATCTTCGATATTATCGATATTATCGATATTATCGATATTATCGATATTATCGATATTATCGATATTATCGATATTATCGATATTATCGATATTATCGATATTATCGATATTATCGATATTATCGATATTTTCGATATTATCGATATTTTCGATATTTTCGATATTTTCGATATTTTCGATATTATCGATATTATCGAAATAATCAATAATGTCGATGATATCAAAATTATCGGGATTACCGATATAACCAATGATATGAAAATTATCAAAATGAATGAGCATCAGAAAAATAGGTATTTTTGTTTCTTATATGGAACACCCTGAATAAAACAGATACTTGTTGGTAAGAATTGAAGTAGGAATGAAGAATATAATAAGACACGCCACCCTGTACATCAGCCCTGTTCAAACAACATAGGACTCCAGCACAGCAACTTGCATGAAGCTATCTGACATCTGGCAACGTGGCAACCCTTATTAGTTGTGGTGGCAAACTTATTGGTTAGTTATGTGTTGAACGAGTAACAAGTATCAAGTAAGGTGAGTTATCTAATTATATGGAATATTTTTATTTTATCATTCGATTGCTCATTCCTTGAAAAATAACATAATGACAAAATGGCTTTGTTTATTATACCTACGTAGAAACCAGAAAGTAAATATAACAAATTAGTTTTATAAAAATACCCTTGTCACGACTAGAAGTGGGAAAAATTATCGATATATCGATAATTATCGATAATAATTTGTAGAAAAATTATCGATATCATCGATAATATCGATAATATCGATAATATCGATAATATCGATCATATCGATAATATCGATAATATCGATAATATCGATAATATCGATAATATCGATAATATCAATAATATCGATAATATCGATAATATCGATAATATCGATAATATCGATTATATCGATAATATCGATAATATCGATAATATCGATAATATCGATAATATCGATGATATCGATAATATCGATAATATCGATAATATCGATAATATCGATAATATCGATAATATCGATAATATCGATAATATCGATAATATCGATAATATCGATAATATCGATAATATCGATAATATCGATAATATCGATAATATCGATAATATTGATAATACCGATAATATTGATAATATCGATAATTATCGATAATATCGATAATATCGATAAATCGATAATATCGATAGATTATGATTATCGATAATCGATATTTCAAAATCATTATCGCCCACCCCTAGTTCCAGATGAGCTGATCACAGAAAAACCTACGTATATCAGTAGACGAATTGCCTGAGAATTTCCGCCGTCAACAATAATGTTCATTTCGTGATTTCAAGAATCCTCTCATCTTCTATTATTCGAAATGTTAGAAACGGAAACGAATTCGTTCTCGAAAGATCCAAAGACACAGGTTACTAAATATTTTCAATATTTCTGACCACCTTGTATTACTTGTTTTAGATGTATGACAAACTGACATTCATCATACAGGGCGTGGAAAGAAATTCTGAATTGAGAAAAAACCCAATCACGAATCTGCGATTGAAGGTCTATAAAAATAACAAGTTTCCATCGTTCAAGATGTGCATATATCCCAAACATCATGGATACGAATGATTTTTGATAAATTCACGACTCAACAAGAACAGAGTATGTATACTAGTATATTTCTCCCATACATTCCAATTTTCATACCAATTTGGTAAGTAATATATTTTTTATATCGTTATATTCATCATATTATTCATCCGATTCTGGAAGAGAATGTCAATTCTCAATTTCAGAAGATATTCATTTTATTCTCAAATTCCTATCGTGTATGTTCAATTGATATAATTCAATGTTCGTCGTGGCATATAGCCAGGGAAGTAGTTGTTTTCTGTTGAATATACCGAGAAAGAATTAATAATTTCATCACATAGAGAATGCGAATTCTCAATGTATTTATTCAAATGAATCAATTTTTTCATGTTTATAATATATCTGAGAATATTCCTTTTCAATACCTTGTATTACTATTGATATTCCCCTCCTACAAACATATCTCGAAACAACGTGTTACTTGTTGTGTTATTGAATTTCTTTCTAGACTCTCAGGGAAAATCCTAAACGTGAAATTTAAGGCGGATTCATGCAAACCGCTTTTTCATTTATCTGTGATTTCACAACCATTAACGATTTCACTAATGAGTTGAAACTTTATATTCTCGTTCATTCATTTATGCACCTGAATTGGATTTCATCTCTCATTGACTATTCCATAAGAGATGACCAGCTTTTATCTCCTAACGACAAATAAAAATGAAACTGTGACTTATTGCGCAAGCGCGATTCTGTCAGATATCAAAAATACAATTTCTTCCTCTTCTTTATCCAACATGTTGTTGGGAATTAGATTTTGAAAACAATATGACTAAATGATCCTTATCGAAATTATGTCATCACTGAATGTTCTAACACACATATTTTCATCGGGCTAAGTACGCTGAGGACTATGTTTTGATCAAGAAGGAGAGTTTAAAATTGAAGAACGTGGTGCATAAAGGTATTATGGCACGCAAATGAGAATAAACTTGATGGCAGTTAATGAAAGCAACAGATTAGTGAAAAAGTGATGTGCATAAATCCACTTTTACTCGCCTATGTCGAAATATATTCTTATTTTTATTTGTCGAAACACGGAAAAAAGTTCTCAAAGATTCTGGGTGAAATGAAGGTATGTGATTATGATTGAAAACGTGAAATTGTAGCAAATTAAATGCGTGAATGGAATATAAAGTGTTCTATCGAAAAAATCATACTGGGAGTCCAAATATATTTTCCTGAATCTGTCAATTTCCCTTCCGAAGTGATATCCTCCCAATATGGACTACCGGATATATTCATTTCACTAGAACTGGATTGGATTCATATTATTTTTATTTGATCCAGCCGTTACTTGATAAAAATCCAGAGTAAATGTAAAAACTTCACAAACGTTTCTTGTACCAGTATTTGCAGTATTTCACCTGAAGAAGCTACTGTGTTAGCGAAATCTGTCGTGTGATCAAGAATAATATTGTGGTTTTTGGATATCTGTGAAGTTCTCATATTGAATTGAATTAGGTAATAAGCGCTGTTTTGAAATATTTCAATTCGATAGAACGCATGTTAACTGATTCAGTTCAGTTCTAGTAAGATACAGTTAGTCCTGACTCACATACTGGTCTGAATTACCAAGATGAACCCATTCGAAGGCATTCCTACCTAAACCATCGAAGAATATAACCAGGCAGATCCTAGAATAGAACAAGGGTAACCTGCGAGCGAATTCTGACAGGCCTTATCCCAGACAGCACCAGATATTCCATGAATCTCCCTATCATATTCCTTTTGGAATATTGGAATATTCTAGAAATAATCTGAAATATTCTGGAATATCTGTGGAATATTCTCTAAATATGCGAATGGGAATTCCTCAGATAATCATAGAATATACCCAAAAGAATATTCTATGTTGAATGTTCCTGGAATATTCCAATAAACATATTTTAAAATTAAAAAAAGTGACCCAAGTAGGGATCGAACTCGTGACCTCAAGACTATCAGAGCAACGCCTTGACCACTAGGCCAGTAATCGAATTGAATAATGTTATACATATCAACTTCTTGTGAGAGCATTGTTCGAAATCGGATCATAAACACTTTTTGTTTCAAAATCCCCTTACATCTAATTGATGTTCGATACTCATATCACTGAAATAATAAATGGTATTTATGTGTTGAGAAACGAAGGAATATTCATGGAATATTTCATGAATATTCACCACCGAATATTCGTTTGAGAATATTTCATGAAAATACCGCACAGAATATTCAGTTGGGTATATTTCATGAATATACCGCACAGAATATTCAGTTGGGTATATTTCATGAATATACAACAGAGAATATTCAGTTGGGAATATTACTGGAAGATTCATAACTGAATATTCCCTGAACATGTCCGACTATTCACTTTGGAATATTCCTTCTAGATGTTCCAGTGGCATGTATATATTATAGGAATAATCGATGAATATTCGGAATATACTCCTCCTTTTTAGCATATTTAGAGAATATTCTATGAATATCCAGTGCTGTCTGGGATGCTTGCAAGATACTGACGTCTAAGATACAACCTATATAGGAAGGAAGAGTGTGAACCAACAAACGGCTGAACACATATGTTCATGCTCTTGCATAGGTAGAGAAAGGTTCGACATATTTGGCTTCACCAATTCAGAACCTATCGATTCTGAACACACCTCATTCAACCATGGAACAAAAGTGGATTGTACAGGGAACTGTAATCTCTAGGCCCCAGTAGACCCATCTGGGGTCGCAGTGGAGGGGCGGAATTCGCCCCAGTCATGTGGAACCTAACCTAATCTGATATGACCTGATGCCAAAACGAGAAAAAGTTAGAAAGGTTCTGGTGAGCCACCCTGTGTATAATTTCTGTATACATATGGCGCATATATGGAATGTTTGAGAAGTGGATTGGTGATGATATGTGCTGATATTCAAATATGTGTTTGTGTATGATTTGAGGATACCTGGTATTGTCTATTCCTTCCATCAATTACTATACCTACTTAATCATGAATTCGAAGAATAAAAATCGAGAATAGGATATATTCGAAATAGAGTTCTGATAGGTATAATCATGTTTTCAGATTCATTCGTTGTGAAACCCTATGAGATTTTTTAAACAATCTTTGAGGCTTGGTCACAGCTTACCCGAAATTGTGGTATTTTGAGTATCTGATAATCTGAAATCGTTCGATGTACAATTGAATGAAAATATTTTTGTTTCAATAGAATTCAAATACAAGTCTTCAGGTCAAGATTAAATGGTTCAGAAAGGAACAGCTATAGCAAAAGTACAGTGACTCTATCCTATGAAAATGTTCGAATTTCAACTGTCAATCATTATTTGTTGTTTAAAAATTCTGGAGTGTCATGAACTGAAAGAATCATTGATGAAATAATACAGTTAATTCCTGAACTTCTCGAAAGCTCTTCTCACGATCTGTCGCCAAGCAACGTGCTTTAGAGAATCATGATCATTGCTATGTATAAAACAAGTTGCGAAATAGGCTGGTTTTCTCGCACTAGACATGCAGAGCAGTGAGTATTCTTGTTCTTCTGCAAATTACTCGGCGTTCTGATTTTTGTATTTCAAATAACTCAATTCGAGCAATCATTTAATCAAATCATCCTTCGAAATGTTAATTCTGGAATATTTCATGCCATCTGCCATAGATGTCGTTTTTTACATGTTGCCATGAGCTATTGTCTTCGAGTAGATTAATGTCGTTGTCGGGTTTTCGTTGGAGCAGGATTCACTTCATATGGATTGCTACTTGATCTCCAATAGCCCAAACGCCGTGGTCTGTAGGCGACAAGCATAACCTCTGGCTACAATTCAGAATCAGTTCAGCATTTAGGAATGAAACATAAAACACTTGCAATCAGTACTCTATGATTTCGAAGGAATGTGATTGAATGTTATGCGTGGTATAAGCCTGGAAAGTAGTTTTTCTTACGTCACTTACCTACCATTATTGTTCATTCTATTAAACACTTGTGGAAATAAGTTTTTCTTTCACTGTTTCGAGATCAATCAGATAGTATATACATATATTTTTTAATTGTGTATTCGAAATTGGATGGAACTGTGTTCTGAAAATCGGATTTAGATCAATTGATTCTAAGGTATTGTTGGTATATATACAAAATGTTTTACACTGAATACTTTTTGTACCTATAGGTACGTATATGACTATACAGGCTGACACATTAGACGTTTCTGGAAAACGCAACTCAGGATTATTCTGGAAAGTTGGTGCCTTGGATAATTATTTGTGCTCTATCGACCTAAAATATTCTCAGTGTTGCGACGTTGCCGCTTATATTGAAAAGTAGCAACAACTTTTTTAATGGGACACCCTGTATATTATGCCATTTCCAGATTCTCCCTGGTGAGCTGATTCTAATGATCCATAACACTTGGTATCTAGCAGTGATAAATACAGAGTTATAGGGTGTGAAAAATCGAGAAAACAACATTTAATTTTTTGAATGGGATACCCTGTATATTATTCCTATTTCAGATTCTTCCTGCTATAAATCATTAGGATCAGCTCACCAGGGAGAATCTGGAAATTGCGTAATATACAGGGTGTCACATTAAAAAAGTTGTTGCTACTTTTCAATATAAACGGCAACGTCGCAACACTGAGAATATTTTGGGTTAATTAAACACAACTAATTATCTAAGGCATCAACTTTTCAGAATGATCCTGAGTTTCTCCAGAAACGTCTAATGTGCCATCCACCGTGAATCAGCCTGTATAATACATTCCAAATGCCATCAATATAAATCCCGATATAAATGCCAATGAATCTTATGTCATGTTATTCGGGCAGTAAAAGAATCGAAATGGAATTCATAACTCAATTGATATTTGTATTGAAAATAAATCACTGCAGTTAGTTCATGAAGCCAGGAGCCTCGGGGTTTTACTAGATGATAACCTGCGATACAAGAAACATATTATAAACAAATCAATTCAGCGGGCATATTCATCATTGATCATTGAAAATGATATATTAACTGGTACTTTCTTTCAATCAAATTGAAATCTATCATTTGTGACACCCTGGTTCTATCCCTCTTCAATTACGCGGATTCCTTGCATGGTCCATGCTTAACTAGTCAATACAAAAAAAAATACAAAAATACAAAGGACAAAACTCATGTTCGTGACTTATATGCGGAATTCGAAAATATGAGAGAATATCACATAAGCTTCTTGGAATTGGCTGGCTGAGCATGAAGAATAGAAGGATCCATCATGCTGCTAATTTATTTCACAACATATTATCAACGAAGACTCCACCATGCCTATTTTAAAATGTTCACACCTTGAATATCAGGTTCAAAGATACTTTAACACCACCCAAATTCAGAACGGAACAATTCAAGAGATCATTTAGCTACCACATTTGTGAAATCCATAACTCGCTTCCCAATGATATAAGACATGTAAAATCACAGAAATTCAGAAGAAAACTCAGGGATTATTTGTTCGACAACCAGTAATGAGGTGGCCGTGCCTCTTCTTCATTCTAACACTTTCTCAACACTATTCGCACATCCAGAAGATTTATCACCTACTATATATATATCGCCATTATGTATGTGCTGTTTCTTTCAATTTTCTTGATTATATTTATTAAAAATGCACCGTAGAGATTTTGTGAGGTTGAGTGGAAGTAGTGCAATTTGGTGACGCTTGCGTTATCCAAATTGAACTTCGCCTTTTGTTTTCCTATTTCTAGGTACTATGTTAATTCACTTTTAATAGGTATTGAAACTGGTGAAAACAATTGAGTCATTTATTATTATTATTATTATTATTACCATTATTAAGGGGTAGCTATCTATATTTTCCAACAAAATTCGAAAATTATTGTTTCTATCACTGATAGTTTCGAGTTGTCACTGATATTAATTAAATTCACCTATGTTGTGTAATCTGATCTGCGCAACGCCACTGTCAACTATAATTAATACTCACCATCAACTTGATACCTACAATAATAATGCGAACGAGCTTGCCATTATCACTCGTAAGCTTATATTCGTGATGTCAAAAACAATAATTTAACATATCTATTTAACAATGTTTGTTGGTAGGTATTTTCATGTTTTTGTTTGTGGTAAAAATAACATCGCTATACCTATACCAATAAATCGTTTCATATCAACAGATAATTTCTAATAGCTTTGGTCTAGCCTTATTATTTGTTTTTTAATGAGAATGAAAGTAATGATTCAGTTTTAATTTTTTGCTAGATCGTTAGTCGAGAAAGGATTTTATACACTATCCACTTGCATAACTTTACCATATCGATTAGATGCAAGTCTTAGGGAAAAGTGAACCAGTTGAATTGAGCAGGAAATAATTTCGCAGATTGTTGTATTGATTCATGCAATCATTTAAGTGACATTGGTGACAAGGGTTTTACAATGTTAGTGATAGTGATATGGTGATGATTTCAGAGGAACCCTTAAACAAACATGTAAGTCTTTCAGTGACATTATCAACATATCAATATTTAGATATAGACAAATGTGAACCCAACAAATCTTAATATTCAAAATTGCAATTAATAATATCGATCGATGATATCGATATCAATACATAAAAACAAAATGACAATATTTGATAAAAACAGAAGTGAAGTGACAAAACCCTACCATCGTCCACCAATATCATTTGTTAAAAAAAAATATGGGCCAAAGTCTTTCCTAATGAACTAAACCGACCAGATATAATCTCTTATGTTGAAATAATCCGAAACTTCAATAAAAAACCCCTGAAAAATATTTGAATAAAAGTAAAATACTATATTATGACTGATTATTTGGAATGTATGAGCTGATATTTGAGATTGCAGTATGTTCTAATGATATCAATATAGACATAAATAATAAGTAATAACATAGATCTAGATCTATGGTATTGATAAAAATAGTATTCTGCATCTCCTAGTTTTCTTTCACTTAGTTGCATTCAAACCATGCACCTGCTATTCCTGGCTACTGATAAGTATAGTGCTATTCATGATACAGGGTGAATTATAAGGAGACTCAAACAGCCAAATGGTGAATAGGGAAAATCAAGACGAGTTAGTAGTATAATATATCGATAATTTTTTGACCATTCGTAACGATGAGGATACAGTATATTACGTGAAATCGCCTTTGATTTTGATGGCCAATATTGTGGAAATGATTTATCGTAATTTGCTGAAATTTGACAGAAACGTTCCCATGCATATCAAAACTCCTCAGCAGGGCATATTATGAAGAAGAAATCCAGATTCGGGAAAAAATCATGTTTTATTATTTTATATCGAAAAATTTCACTTTGTGGTCACTTTTCCCTGAAAATTACATGACGCGATTCTGAAAATCAGACAAAATGCCATAGGAATTTCACTGTTCTTCGATTTGCCCGCCACACTTTGTCCAATTCCATGAAAAAATATTAAACGTTCGAAGGAATTCTCGATTTCGACCTCGTTGACAACTCAACTGGATTCATGTAAATTTATTTTTTGTATATTGTACATTTTCGTTGGAAAGCAATTGACAGAAGAGAGTATTTGAGACAATGAGGATAGTACTATGTAATGTCGAATTGGAATGTTAGTTTTTCAAAGAAGTTCTAGATGAAAATTATTATCAGTGCTACTTTGTTTCATGAATTTCAATTGATAGACCATTGCTGAAGCCTTTGAAAACGGTAGAGTGACAAAAAATCATATGAGGTCAAACCGATTGAAAAAGAAAGAGAATAATGTAACACAGATGGAAGGGAATAGTTATTTTCCTAACAAGTGCGGAAAGTGATTCTTTCCCGCACGCGACTGCCGTTGACACGAACGACGCGAAGCGGAGTTCGGGCAAGCAGTCGAGTGCAGGAAAGACACTTTCCGCATGAGTTAGGAACAATATTTTTTCTACAAGCGTAGGAAATTGATTGATTCGTTCAATTAATCATTCAAGCAAATAGGAACAACTAACAAGAGATATTTATTCTCTATCTACTAATTATTAGTCATAGCTATTGTGAACTTACAGTTTGACGCATTATGTTGGTTCATTGCGGAAGCCAGCAGGCCCATAAGTAGTTTGGTCTCTAGGTTTCAGACACTTCTATGAAATGAGCCAAAAATACCTATTCTTCATTCGGTATTTTCATTTCTTTATTGTTGCACCATTCAATAAAACGCGTGTATAGCTTCTCATACCTTTCTTAAGACCTCGTTGGTGATAACGCATCTGTATCGAATCCCTATAGCTAGAAGTTTTTGATCACATTGCGGCATTTCCACTGAATCGAAAATGACAGTAACGCTGTGTCTGTCACGACAATTTCAAACATATTTGAGGTTTGATTGGCATGACGAGCATGACAACAGTGATCGTTTCCCGTCAGATCAATCCAAATCTAAAGGGGGATTTTTATAATAATCAAATTTTATTTCTCAATATTTTTCAATTTTTACAATAAATAGTGCAATTTGATGGATGATTCTGAACATACAAACACAAACAAACTTAAACTTTAATATTTCATTACCAACCACTTATATTATTAGCGATTTCATCATATCTTTGTTTTCCCGCACTAGTGTGGGAACATTTTCCCGCACTGTTGCGGGAAAATGACACTGCCCAAACTAAATTGCGTGCGGGTATAGGGTGAATCACGCACGCTTGTAGAAAAAATATATTACGGACGATCTGAGGTCGGGAAGTGGTAGGGAGTGATTTTTCAAGGGTAAAAAAGGTGTATTTCGATATCCGGCAAAACTACAAGAGCCCCTCGAAGAGCCCTATATAGAAAAAATCTTCACATGACCTCAAAATGTATGTGAAAAATTCAGATAATCAAGTTTATGCTTTTTCTTTTTTATCTCTCACAAAAACATAATTTTGCCACGAACATTGGTAATTTTTCGCATGTTTTTTGCGAACTTAATTTTTAATGGATTTTGAATCTACTTGTTCATCATTGTTACACAATTTTCCAGTGTTAATTTCAATAAATAGCTCTAAATTGTACATAATGATTTCAAAAAAATGGATTCAGGTTTCGTTTCCTTGCATTTTCTGAGAACATTCACCAAATTGATGTATAGATCTTTCACACCATCAGAAAGTAAATATTTCAACAAAGAGAAAGCCATCAATTCCTTCGAAAAAGCTGATATTCTGACGCGAGAATTAGGGTGCTTTATCGATATTAAGTCAAAATAGGGTGAAAAAGAGAATATTTCATATCTCAAAAATCACAGTTTGAGACATGAAAATTTGAGTTTTCACACAATTCCGTGTCATTTTTTCTTCTGTTATTACCTACAACTTTGATACCATGATACCCAATTCTTTCCATATGACTTGTAGTTTTGCCAGAAATCCAGATTAACTGTTTTTTACCCTTAAAAGCTCACCCCCTTCCACTTCCCAACCTCAGACCGTAATTTATTCTTGCTTACATTTTTGTTATGTTCTCTTCCTTTTTCAATGAGTTTCATTCTATAATGTTTTTTGTTTTCACAAACTATGGACCCTGCTCTATGAAGTAATAATGAAATATCACGCCCTCTGTTTCTCATCGTGTAACGTGACATGACGTTTGTTGATAATCTGAACTGATAGGTATCAACCAACTGGTGAAATTACGGCGTGAAGATTTTCATGTGCCCATAGATGGTAAATTATCAAATTAGTTATGTTCTTGAGATACTTCTGCAAGTATAGATTTTCGAAATGTTCACCCTCGTGAAGGTTTCACTGCTAGGTATTCTCGAAGGTATTCTCGAATCTGTAGATCTCTTACATTGCAGCATTTTGATTTTGTCATGTTCAGCATTTGGAAAATGTAGTGGTATCTCGAGTGCAAGAATATTTTGGTTACCAGTGATTATCAACAAACGCCACGTCACATCATAAAATGAAAAACTGGACCTACTTCATATATTTTGAATGTTCACGGTGGATATTGTTTGGAAGTAAAAGCAGGATAGATCGATATTTCAGCGTTGAAACGAAACCCTCAATTTCGTTTATAATGTAGAAATACTCTTGGACATATTACTGAAAGTAGTCGGAACACCGACACAATAACTACCCGAACATAATCGCCGATATTTGTCAAATCGTTGAAACAGCTCAATAGACATTTTGTTGAAAATAGTAGAATTGCCGAAATAACTCTCTGGACCCAACGCCGAAAGTGGACAAAACAACTCCTAGGACATAATAACCGAAAGTGTTCATAACGTCCAAACAGCCTTTGGAACATATCCACGTGTCGAAGTCTTCCTCTATGACATGATAATTTTCAAGAGGCCGATTCTTGGACCCATTTCAAAACAAAAGTATCACAGTTGAAAATATGCATAGATTCTTATTTCGTCCACCCTGTATAGTCTTTCGTGATAGCAAAATTCAATCTGCTATGTGAAACGGCGAAATAATTTCAAAATGTTACATACTGTGGTTATCCAGTAATGGATGTCCTGAATGGAGTACTCAGCATAGCATTTACATCAAGATTTGTGGTCTCTTTTTTCCATTTTTTCTCGAAAACGAATGAGCGTTTTAGCAAGTATCAACAAATTGATTATTTTAGTACAGTATTGAGTAGCGTTTCATAACATTGTGTGAAATTTTCGAATTCTTCTTTGTTGCTCACTTTCAAGTGAAATGAAAACAATCATATTCCCCTAACGGCGCCACTGGAAATAAGATTGGCTAAATGATATATCACTATTCCGTTCGCCCTAAGGCATCACCAATTCATTGCAATATTTTCGATTTTTGTCAAGCTGTTGCCTAGTAATTGAATAAAACTAATAAATTTCTATCAACTTTAAATTAAGGACTTCTACGACATAGGTACAGGGTGATTCAAACTCCTCGCGCTTGGCTCATAATAGGAAATGAAAAACTGCAAATGCAAATTTGGCGCCGAGAATTCGAATAGCTGTAAGTGAGGTGTATTTGTCCGTATTTGAAAATCTCTCAGCCTCTCTCATAATGGCGGAAATGTCGTCACAAAAAATATTTTTCCCACAACGGTACCATTGTTTTCTCTTATCCTGAGAGAATATATTTTTTATGCACTAGCGGGCGGTAAAGTGCACTTTATCGCCCAGAGTTGCGGGCGTAAAGTGGTACTTTACCGCCCGCGGGCCCATTATCGCCCACGGGCCATAAAGTGCACTTTACCGCCTGCAGTTCTCAAGTCCCTCATGTCTCCAAATCCATTTGTGGAATAAATTGATTATTCACAAAATCCGATAGATTTCACGTGTGAATAAGACCGTGATATAGATATGTTTGAGGTCGACGAAAAAATGTAATATGCCCCTCAGCCAAAAACTTTCTATTGTCTCGCCTGATTGCTCTAGCCTCGGCTAGGACCTTGGTATTATAGTTATTTATGTATCAAGGGCGTGAAGTAGGCGTTTATGGCCTGCGGCGTGAATAATGGCCCGATGGCGTTAGCCAAGGGCCATTACACGCCGAAGGCTATAAACGCATTTTACGCACGTGATACATACAAAATTCCATGCACTAGTGGTTTATATCCCGAGTCACAAGTAATGACTAGATTTCAACAAACTACAATTCATATGTTACTTATAAATTCAGTTTTCAAGAAAAGCGCAATGTTTATGTGTATAATCTACATATCAAAATTACCGTACGAATATCGCAATTATCGTAAGAGTAAAACTCTTTGTTCACTGACTGAGATTCATTCCTTGAGATGTAACAATTATGTATACCCAGTATATAGCTACCTAAATTTGACGTTGTCAATCAATCTGATGGTTGCTGTCTAGTAATACATCCAAAGAACAAGATAAAATTCTCATCTTTTGGATAAAAACTTCATACAACCAGAAAGCAACTATTCAAAGAAGGAGGATGAACAATAACATGTATCATAACTATAACGATAGAATCAGCTGAGAGAAAATGACAGTTTTGTCAACTCACTTCTTGCGCAGACCAGGGTTGCCAGTTCTATTTTCATTTCATCAGTAAATACCTTGTCAAAAATTCAGATCTATTTCATGCTATATGAATTCCAAAAAATGACGTCAAAACATCATGTACTCTCAGTAAACAGAAAAGTAACCCATTTCCAACAAAATAGAAACAAACAAAACAAATATTCTCATCAAAAATAATCATATTCCTAATTCACAATTAGAAAATACTAACAAATATCACAAAGTACAGTTACATAGGTACTCATTAGAAAAATTTAAAAGTTCAGTAGAATTGGCAACCCTGCAGCGGACAAAAAGTGTTTGGGGCCGAAAAGTTAGTGTCTGCGGACGAAAGGTACTTGCCTTCGGAAATAGTCGCTTTTTCAATCGGAAGTTAGAACGTGAAATGTGATTGTTTGTAGAGGTCGACGACCTCATTTGGTTTTGTTTGGTTGGAATTTTCAAATGAATCTGAGAATACATCTCAACTGACCCCTTCGTAATAAAAATCAAGTCGTCCGGGGGAAGATGTTTTGTGAACAATATGAATTGGGATACATTTTGTTTTCATATTGAACGCGATTAAAACTAAAACCTGGCCTACTAGATTTGTATTACAGAGTGGTCAGTTTGTGTATTCAGATCTATGGTTGGGATATAATATGTGGAAATACCACAGAATTTTTGAGTTCTGTGGAAAATACCAACTTCAGAGTTTCACAGTTTTTATCCAAATAAACATAAAGAATAACGTTTTGGAATCAACTTGTTCAAAGAAGTACCCTATATTCTTTCAGAATATAACAAAACAAGGTAACTTTGTGCAAAACGTATGTTTTCGGCCTCATTTCCGTCATTTTAATAGGAGTTGAGGAATGTTTGAATACGGAAAAATATACCTCACAATATTCAAATCCCCTCTGCCGAATTTGCATTTTCAATTTTCCATTTCCTGTCAAGTATAAGCCAAGGGCGGGAAGTTTGAATCACCCTGTACATATCTAGTTTTATCCTTGAAATATGTTCTTGAACTTCCTGTATACAGTGTGATTTACGTAGGCCACATTAGAAGTTTTCCAACTTGTAGTAGGATTGAAAATTTTAAATTAGTTATAATCTAAATGGAATAATTTTAGCCGACCAGCAATACATGGTATGCTAAAAGACGGGACCAACTTTCTTATTTCGAATAGAAACAACAATTCTTCCAGACGGTTCGACGGAGCGAGACAATCCAATTCATATCAAATTTTCCATCACACCAAAACCAAATTTGTGGAACAGTGAGCTGAAAATCATCACCAGCTTTGCCAAACGTAACATCATTACCCAATCAGCACAAAGATGTCGTAAATATATCTCGAAGATATCCTTTCGAGAAATTTTGATGCCTTTTGTAACTACTTCAAGAGATCGCCCAGAGCCCTTTATCTCTTATAAATGTCCGCCGCCTAGGATGAGCTCAGCGAGGTCTTTAAGATATTCCACGCAGAAATTCACTCACAATGCCCTCAGGCGAGCACTTTGAGGTATTCGCATCAATCGCCACTAGCTAGGTCTTGAAGTGCTCGCGACTACGAGCTGTTCGAGATATTCGAAAAAACATACCCTTGTGACAGGGAAATTGGGAGTTCCGCATCAATTGCTAGTGGCGAGGTCGTTGGGTGCTCGCAACTAGCCTTCTGACGAGGACTTCAGGAAATTTGCATCAACTGCTAATGGCGAACTTTTCAAGTGCTCGCAACAATGAGTTGTTCTAGAATACGTGCACATCTCCTTCTGACGAGGACTTAAGGAGCTATGTATATTCGCATCAATCGCCATAGGATCGCCACTGATATATTATGGTCAGTGTTTCCAACAGCCTATTTCAAAAACGGCTAGATGATTGAAATGAGAGCCACAGGCAATAGCAAATTGTTCCAGCTCAAACAAAAAGTCTGACCATTAACTACGATTCTGCCATTGAAAATTTAAGTGTAGAGCTTAGATCTAGAGCTAGACTCTACTGGATACTGACGTATGTCATTGACGTCAACGTCAAGATTGCTTCGATTCATGCGCATAAAAAAATGTGAGATTAAAAACGCACCAAATTCGTCAAAATTTCACAAAGTATGGAGTACAAAATCCATAAAAATACAGACTGGTCTGAATTCTACTTCTATCAGATCGTGAATATAATAATTAACTATCTTATGGTATTATTATAAAAGTTGAAATATTTTTATAGAATTTCAGAATGAAAAATATCTAGAAAAAATGGCTAGATGCAATTTTTGGTAGCTAGATGAGTATACAAATGGCTAGAACTAGCCATAGAATAGCTGAGTTCGCAGCAATCACCTGCCAGCGCAGTCTAAGTAGCGCCAGCTATATTGTAAAAATTCTCTGAGACATCAAGAAAATTAAGTATAGATATCCATGGTGGCTTAACATGATCAAATATCGCAATTTTTATTTTTTCATTCCATGTTAATACCTGATGTCCCAAGTCGTCGTATTTAAGGCAATTTCTCACTTTTCAGAAGATAGTTATTGAAACATAGAAGAATTTGCTTTGAAATTCATCAAAGCTCCTTCTCAATGTCATATAAAAGATGTATTAAGTGGATGATATCGATGATACTTCAGTTTCTCCTCTATTAAGGGGTAGAAGACGAGGTAAATATTTGAAATTCCAGAACGGACTCCGTCTTTCTCACTAAATATCTCCGCCTCGCTCGTTCGATAGGCGCATCTTATTACCGCGAAGAAGACATACGAGGGGATGTCCAAGATTATTCGAGAGCGAAATATAGAAAAGTGAAGGGTTTTTAGATGCTGTGAGATAAGTTGCCGTGAATTTTCAAAGCTGCTCTTCTGTATGATAGTTAGAAGGGTCATTTTATAGCATGAATGCGAAACTGCTTTTTTTTCTCACGATTATTTCATCAAAATTCTCTTGATAAATTCACCATATTTCTCGACTTTTGAGTGAAATAGGAATTTCCACAAGGATACAAGGATTATATTGTTATTGAATATATTCATCAGTTTGCTGTATATTGACCGATATGGGGAAGATGCTATTAGAAACTATAGGACAAATTTGATATACATGTCAATTCATGAAGAGACTCACATAGCCAAATGGTGAGTAGGGGAAACCAAAACAAGTTGAGAATCCATGTATGAAAGATTCTGTTGGCCTTCAATAACGAAGATATTATGTGAAATTGCCATATTATAATTTCAATGGCCGACATTTCAGATATGATTCATCCCAATTAGGCAGCGACGTTTCTTTATTCAAGATAACATATTATAAAAAAATCAGATCCGAAAAATTCATGTTCTCTTGTTATATTGAAAAAGCTCATTTTGTGATCAGTTTTTTAGAAAAATTTCATCAGATTCAGGAAGATCAGACATAATGCCATAAAAACTGCTCTTCAATTCGCACGACACACTTTGATCGGTTCATTAAAAAATATGAAACAAGAACGTTCGAATGAATTTTCAATTTGAACCTAGCTGATAACTCTCTCATTTCAACTGGATTCATGTGAATTTATGATAGGAATCGACAGATATAAGTAGTTGATGAAATACCACAGAACTGCTTTTTTGGTGATTTGAAATGTTCGTTTTTGATCGACATCGAGACTTGTTTTTTCTTTACAAATATTGCAAATATCAATGAAGTAATAATGAAATATTATATAGGCGCTGTTTTTCATCATTTGACGTGACGTGACATCTGTTGATATTCCGAAAAGATGGGAACTGGTGAAATTATGGCATGAAGATTTATTAGGTTGTTCTGAATATTCGAGATAATTCTGTCGCTTCCTTGTTCACGAAAGTGTGCTGCTGGGCAACACCACGACAATGAAAAACAGAATCATGAGAACATATTCAGAACTGAGTTGTAATTTGCTGAAGAGAGAGAATTTCTTATAAATGAGCGATTCATATTCTGACGACAGATATAATTATTTTATACCAAACTGACAGTCTTTGCTCCTCTATCCATGGTTACATCTTTGAAAACACCAACGCTGATAGACCAATCAGAATTGGAAGACCGCTTGTGTTTTCGCGATTACACACGTTGTGATGTGATTGATCAGATTATGTAACAAATGAAATTAGTATATTTTTTAACGAGCACGGAGTGATAGTGATTTCCTACGAGAATAAAGTTTGCAGCATGAGCCATATTGGCGAATGCTGCCATAATTTTTCTAGGACTATAATAGATAACAGCGACATTTTCGATTTCGTCGTCCTGTAGCCATTTGATTTCCTGTCAAGTAATGCTCATCTATTAGACAGCGGTGTCATTGCTTCACATTTGACATTCCATGAGCGATGAGATTTTTTTGAAATAATAACACAATGGAGTCATTTTGATATCAGATACGGAAATAATATTGATGATATACAAAGTACCTCATTGACGTATCGAGCACAGTAAAACGAGAGCAATTGTGTGTTATAGCCGTAGAAAGGTTTTACTCCTATACATATTCTTGGGTCTGTAAATCTTCTATGGTATTGAACATTGCAAACATCTGAACTATTTCCGTGTTCAGCATTTGAAAAATAAAGTGACATCTTGAGTGCAAGAATCACACGTCACATCATGAAATAAAGAATAGGGCACGACTACTAATATCTATCTAGAATTTCGATCAAGAACTATAACATTGCAAATCATCAAAAAAATCAGTGTTAGTGGTACTGTGCTTTTTCTAGTTCGCTCTTTTCTGTCAATTTTTATCCAACAAAAATGTACAAAAAATCTATTTACATGAATCCAGTTGAAAGTACTGTTTACTTCATCAGTCAGGTCGAAATTGAAAATTCATTCGAACGTTTTTGTTTCATATTTCTTCATTGAACCGGTCAAAGTGTCGTGCCCTGAAAATGAAGAGCAGTATTTCGTCAGATCTTTCGAATTCTGATAAAAATTCTCGCGAAAAGTGATCACAAAGTGAACTCTTTAGAAATCAGTAAATCATGAATTTTTCCCATGTCCGGATCTAGATTTTTTCCATAAGGTGCCATCTGGAATAGTTTCGATAGAGAAACGTAGCTGCAAAATTTCAGCAAATTACGATGATTCATATTTTCTGAAATGGCAATTTCACATCGTAGTAGATGGCGTCCCTCACTTGAGAAAAGGCTTTTCTCTTTCTATATCTTAGTTATTAGTCGTGCGATTTTCACCAAATTTGGACTGGTATTCTGTATCTGGGGTTCTATTAAAATAAAACGGGGTCGATTTTTCATGAAAAGGCGTCTTTCAACAGGAAAACGAACCTCATAATATTGTTCTTCATCGTTATAAGAATTCTCACAGGAATTCTGTGGAGGGAATCAGCATCAGCATTTTTGCGAACGTAATTTAGTATTCTATGCATCGATCACGAGGAAACCATGTATATAGGAGTGTATTCATAGTTCAATATCATGATAGTTTCATACACTATTTTTTGTAGGACCACAAGTAGGAAGTGACAACTTCGATGACCGGTATAGTATTTCCAATATTTTTTAGACAATACGGGGAAATCTGAATGAAGTTATATTAATTTCATGAAATATTTACACGTATACAGGAAAAGGATGAACTAAATAAATATGAAAATATTGATAGAGAAATTTGACATTTGCGACTAAGAACTTCCAAATTGCATCTCATCAGGAGTATTCATCACTCACCCTGTGTATTATAAATGATGTGAATGATTTTCGTAATCCCAGCGAGAACACAATATGATCAGATCGACTATCGGTGACTTCGATGCATGTATTACGCTATTCAAGACTCGAGAATATATATAACCGCCATCGCATATCAACATAAATAGATATTTAGAATTGACTCGGCCGTACCAGTATATCACCTGACGAAGCTACTGTATTAGCGAAACATGTCATGTCTTTGAGAATTTTGTGGAAATCTTATCGTTTGTGGATTTTTCACATAAATAGATTAACCTACACTAGTACGCGTGCTTCCATGACGCGAGTCTGCCGGTTTACTCTTATCCGCTCTTATCCCAGAAAGTGCCTAACTGGCCTATAGAAATTATCGCTCCAAAAATCAAATAATTTCTCACTATTTATATTTCAGCATTCTCCACCATCATAAGTACATGAATTGCATGAACTTTTGACGCATTCGCGTTGTCATTATGATTGTCATTTGGAATTAAATGTCAAACAACTCAAGCAAGTGAGATAGAAACATAGACCCACTTGATTATACCCAAGTACTACGTGTTTTTATGGGCCAAAAATTTGTTATCATAATGGGAGTAGGAAAAATTATTCATTCGGAAAAGATGAGTTCAACAAAAAAACTATGCCTTGTTCTTTTTATGTAAACCATAATTTTCTACTTACTGGAGCTATTGAACGTTCCAGAATTTGCGGTTAATTAGAAGTCATTATTTATTCGGGGCTGATAATGAAGAGAGAAATTTGACCCATTCTATAGTATTTTGAAATGATTGAATTTTTGCACATGGAGATTCGAAAACATGAGTAACAATATTGTAAAGTTAGTTTTCCTACAAAAAATCCTGATTCATGAAACCCCTATAGTATTTTGAAATGATTGAATTTTTGCACATGGAGGTTCGAAAACATGAGTAACAATATTGTAAAGTTAGTTTTCCTACAAAAAATCCTGATTCATGAAACCCATTTCAATTTCAATAAAAACGCACGGCACTGTCCATAATGATGTTTCTTTTCATAAAAACTGATCATATCAATGGTAATTCATACTAGTCCAAATTTGGTAAGAATCGCACGATTGATAGCTATAATAGCTGAGATATAGAGGGGGGGGCATTTGAACTGAGACATGCTGTATATAATTATATATATATACATATATCAATTCGTCTTTACCCTGTTCTGCTGTTCACCATTTGGCTATCTGAGTCTCCCCATGAATCACATAAACCTGAACTTCGAAGTAAATACTCGAAACACTCGCGAAGTCTACCCGCTACCGCAATTGGTTAAAAAGATTATTTCACGAATCCCATTATAGGCGATATTTTCTACTGTGATATAATACAAAATATCTTCTCTACCCTTGAAAGTCTATACTTATGTGGAATTCCCCGCTTCAAAAAAATCTTTATATCGTCGACCGAATTGCGGCTTTTCGCCGGTTCCCCTTTTGCCGACAAACGTTTCACCTCACACCGCACCTATGACATCATCTGATGTTTTTATATATCATTTCGGAGAGGAGGATTCACGAACATCGTGCCGTGCTATACTTCCTTATACTGGAATGCTAAAATTATCTTATAATTCCCATTCGATAATATAAAATAATGTATGGATATTGTGGACAGTATAAAAGTTCCCAAGGAATAAGATGAAGAAACAGAAATGATGAAAAATGATATAGATAGCTGAAGTACAAACGTAAATGTGTCCTACTTTTTGAATCTCTCTGGTAAAATCTCAAAAACGCAAAATAAGCCTGTATTCCAATATTGAAACACAGTTTTCAGCATTCTCCGGTGAGGACGCTAGGAATCGGTGTCGAAATGTTGGAAAACATGGGATCGCGCGCCCCCACTTTTCCCCCTCTAAAAATTTTTTTTTCCTGAAACAAAAAATACTGGGCTCTTCACAAAGGATGAACGGATGTTTCTCTGGAAGCGGATTTTGAGTTTTTGTCTTAGTTTTTTCAAAAAAAAATTCTGAATATACTCGAAAAATGCAATGTTCATGAATTTTTTGCAGAATATCGGTGAATTTTTTCAAAATTCTGCTTCCAGAGAAACCTAGATATTTCAATTCTTCATCTCACCATATTTTTTGTTTTCCGAAAAAATCAATATTGAACTATGAAAAGTGGGGGCGGAGAAATCATGTTTTCATTGCACTGATGCATGGTGTATCCTCCTCTTAAGTGTGTAGTAGCTACTAGAAGGCTGACAAATGTATTACATTTTCCATAAGTCATTAGGAGAGTTATTCAATGCTATAATATCTCGACAAATAAGCGAGCTATTGCCTGTATAAGCGATAACTTGAAACACCCGGTATTTGGAGATCGAATGAATATTCTGTTTCACTACTGAATTCTAGGGGATGAATAAATAAACAACTGAATATTTTTGTATAAATATCCATTGATTGTTCAGGTTATGTTTGTGATCACTTTAGGAGATGGCAATGGAAAATGCTCTTTCGAATATTTCAAATCGGAGGCGAGATCTTCGCGAGATCTCCTCACATGGTGACAGCCTATAGTGATCTTTGGCACCTCATAGGAGGATTTCGCATTTTGATCCTGATGATTAGTACTTAAAGATATCGCGGATCCGTATTACCTGGGTATGGTATCCGTACCATAGTTTAGCCTTGTGAACCGTGTACCATGTACCATAAAGTCCCATATGGTAGGCCTCAGCATATTTACTAGTCATTTTTGCAAATTAATCATTAATTTTTGGTGATACATAACATTTGGAAAATTCACAGTTGCTTTTAAAAGTTTTCCACAAAACATATACTACACGAATCTGTACCTGTGATGTCACCTGCGATGTTACCAGACAATCAGAATGGGTTGCGTGCAAGAACTGCCAGGTGACCGACCCTGGAGGTGAAACATTGAAACATAACCTCACTTTTTTTTTTGTTTACAAATGATTGAAATAGTTTTTCACAATTATTTTGGCATATGAATCGTGTTTTCCGGCTATTCATTGATTCGCGCATGCCATCACATTGTGCTGTTGTACAATGCACAAAATATATGCAGCGAGAGAAGAAGGAATCCGGTTAGTTCATTATGATTTGGAAGTAAGTACCTACTATAGTCACCCACATATAGTTTTCATTCTGAAATCTGGTAATTTTTCTGATCTCTCATCAGAATTCCTTGTGAAATAGGAGCTAATAAGAGTACTCGTGGAATCTCTGAGATAATGCAAGAACATTGGATTCACGCAATCAAACGAAAGGACTGATCTAACATGCTGACGAAATATGATCGTGTGTGTTGTAGATATTTTCAATCTATTAACAGTATTAGCTTCTATTGCAGAAGTGGCAGAAAGGATAAGAAATGACAAAATTTTATAACGAAAACGATGTGAGATTACTATTTACCTCAAGAATCATATTCCTTCGTCTCTCGCTGCATGTTTTGTGCATTGTACAACAGCACAATGAGAAGGCATGCTTGAATTCAGGAATTACGTAAAAAACACGATCCATATGCCAAAATTTTCTGAAAATCCATTTCAATCCTCTGATTCCTCTGTTTACAAAAAAAGTGAAGATGTGTTTCATTGTTTCATAGAGAAGTTAGGTTGTGTTTCAATATTACACCTCCAAGGTCGGTCATCGTGCACGCGACCAATAGAAGAAAGAAGATGCTTCTGTTAGGTTATGTTGTTGTTTCTCATTTGTTTTGGAGAACATGATTGAATATTTTGTCCTGAATCCAGGAGTTATTGTCAATTGTCAATACAACCAATTTTTCAAGTTCGAAAGTATCACCAATGACAAAAAATACTGCCAGTTTATGACTGCGCGCTTGCGCGTACCGTAATTTCATTTATTGTACAATAATTTCAAGCTGATTGTAACATTATCATGAATCCAAAGGATGCGAACGCTGGTGCTGACAACCTCCTGATGTCCTATCGATGATCTCATTTTGTACCATATTGGCACGGGCAATTTTCGAATTTCGCATTGGAAACTCACCGAAAACATTTATTTTGTCAATGACATCCACTTTTTCCAATGACATTCACCTTTCTTGTTAGGTAAACCTCCATCGAGTTATTCAATGAAAGCCCCTTATCTTGCTGTGAGATCTTCAGCTTTTTCATCGCAAGCACCTAAACCACTGATAACTCAACTACCACATGTCATCAAAACTTTGATGGTAACGTTGATGTTCGATGGCTCAAAATTTGGTCAAATAAAAATTGTATGAATCAGTATTGGATGAATTCCATGTCCATTCATATTTGTGGTTGTTTATCTATTTATTCGATAGTTTTCAAGAATCTCGACCAAAATCGAAGTTCACTTCATCAAGGGAAATTTGAAATTCCGTCCTCTTTCTATGATTTCAATGATACTTTCTGTAAGGACTCAATGAAGTTCCCAAATCCTTAATTGAAAATCCTAGTACAATTACATGAATTTTCACCTTTTGAAGATTCACAGCAGGCTATATGATTTTGATATTACCAGCATAAAATGGACCATTTGAAAGAATATGAATGATCACTTTCGGTGATATGTCTTAGTAGTTGTTTCGGCGCTTAGACCATATTTGGCGATATGTTTGAATAACTGAAGCGGTATCATGATCACTTTTGGCAATGTTCGATGAAAACAATCTCATTCTTATCGATTCAAAGATTCGAAACCAATGCTACCCCTGATTTAGAAATGTGTTGATAATGAATGAATGAATGACTTTCTGCCATTCTGGTCGTCTGTCTGGGACTCTGAGTAAGAGGGGAAACTCTACCCTTTTTTATAATATCTTGGAAAGTAGGTAGGTATATATCAAGAATTCTGGCGAATTGAATCATGTTGTAACCTTTTGGCTTCCTTTGATCAGAAAGAATGATGAAAATAGCATTAGTTACAAAAGTTGTTGTTGTCATCCTTGGGAATGTTGGCTTCGATGTAGTTGAATAATTGTCATATTTGCAAGAACCGCATATACATATGATGACATCGATTTGAAATGAAGAATTTCAATACGTAGATATCTTTTGTGAATCTAAAGTTATTGGAAACCAATCTTTTTGATAGAAATTGTCTGCAGTAGCATATTTACTTGAAACCAGCAATGAAGAATAACAATCAATAAATTATTAAAGATTTGGATACTGATTGATCAAATTACATGTCACTATACAACCAAGAATTCTTGATGAATATGGATTGATTCTGAGAATATACTATCATACATCTATTGATATACATCTTCATCTTAATTAAGTTCGAAATGAACGGAATCATCATGATTCTTGAAATAAATTCTCCAAACAGTATGATTAGAAGACAGATCGCTATTGTTTGGAATATTTGATGAGATGATGATGAAATGAATGGAAATTTTTTTTGTAATACGAATGAACGCGAATTCTTGAATTCAAAAACAAGTAATAAAGATGTAGTAACGTGGGTAGGTACAAGGTGATTGTTATGAGAATGCGGAGTATCCTTTGTGGGTTCTCCCCACTGAATGGGGGTTACATATTGCTGAAATAAATTTGAGAATCATCATAGTAGTTTACCTTACATGTGCGGTAAATTCAGTTTTGGCACTATTTCGATTTCTTACATGCGGATGAAACCCAAAAGTTAACATAAGAAAACATTTATTATCACTGAATATACAAATCTCAGTATACTCCCCTGAAACTTGTTCACTTTTTTTGCACTATTACAGCATGAGGAATTACTCTTTCAACACTAAGATTTATGCATACTAGTACAAAAAATGTTATTCACTTTTTCAGCAACCCTTCTATTATCGTTCAAATTGCATGCACATTACATCCTCTCCCCCTCATCCAAATTCAGGTTCTTGCTTGGGAAAAATGTCTTCCTGGTTTCAGTTATTTTCGAAAACAACCATAATGATATTTTATATTTGTGCATCACAATACAGCACTACAGGCAATGAAAGTAGAGAGAGGTTAGAGGTCATTTTGAATGTTGAACCATCACACTCAAAATGTACTATTTGTCTATTTCAAGACTCGAATGAGGTTAGTAGTTTGTATGCGATCACACCAGGCGAATGGCTCTTCTCTGGATGGAATCTAAGGGCATCAGCGTATGTTTGTGGAAATAGTATTCTAGAACAGGCCGTATCTGTGCTTTGTAGATTATGAGAAGCTGTTGAGTATAGTAAAGTTACTTTTCGCATGGAATAACGATACGAGTTTTTGTGAAGCAGCTCTCGCGATGGATCTGGAAAGATTATGTCACACATTGCATTTCTAGAAAAGTTTTACATTATCGAAATACTTGGAGAAACGAAAGTTGGACAGGGGTGAGGCTTGTATTTTCTGTGGTTTATCAGAAAGTACAGGCCTTCATGGGGTGAAAATCTTGGTTTTCAATGAATTTCTTTCATATATGTAGTTGGATATTTCAATTGTTTCTTCTCCAGAGAATCGTTTTGAAACATAAGACCTGTCTAGTTCATCAACCTTGGGGTCGGTCAACGTGCTGGATGTGTTTCCTTATCGTATATCAACTGGGGAGCAATCGATAGCTATTTATATATCATGATTTATTTTTCCTATGTTAAAAAGTTGGTCCTAGTGCATAGCATGACTCCGTCGACATATTCCGTTGTCTGAGGAAGAACACTTGCTAGAAAAACTACCCTTTAGAAATAGAATATATACAGGATGGCTAGTTGAGCAGTGGGCTGTTGATGGTATGAAACGTATATATATTCGATTGATTTCAACTCCTTCTGCATATACATTATACATATATGGTTATACAAATAAGAGATGGCTGTCGCGCCACCCGACCTTCATTTCTGAGGACGTCCTGAATCAGGTCACCCACACAATTTAAGATGACTGATACCCTAGTGGTTTAGAGTTGACACACTTTCTGCATTCCACAGAATATCCTCGATAGGGTATTCAATTTGTCCTGCTTTCTTTCGAGGCCACTTGAACTAGGATCAATTTCAAGTTGTACGAGCTCCACTTGGCAGTTCTGATCACACACTCATCTCCACAACCTGTTCATTCTTCATTTCATCAACTACTCCAGCACCTCCATGACTTCATGACATTATAACTTAGGAGACTGGGACGGTTTCCGCATGTTTTCCTCCGAGTTTTCTCGGCATAAAATATGCTTCGATTCTGAGGATCCCTCATAGTATGCCGCGAAAATATCCGAAATCATCTTGCTTGAACTAGACACATACATACCTCATTCTTCGAAGAGACCATCAGCTTCGGGACCCTGGTTCAACAAGAACCGTTCTAGAGTTGTTACCTTGGAATAAGCAGCCTACAATAGCTGGCGCAAGGACCCTAACGTCGCGACTAGAGCAGAATATGTTGAAGCGAGGAATAACTGCAGCCAAACAATAGATGCATCAAGAGGATCATACAATGCCAAAATAAGATCAGAATCCACAGATCGTCATATGGCTCTCGTTCGCTTTGGTCCCTCGCTAAAGGAGTCGGAAGGAATTTCACTAATAGTTCATTCTCACCACTCTCCAAAACCGACTGCACATTAGCAACAACATTGCAAATTAAAGCAATATTTTTCGCAGAGAGGTTCGCACTTCACTTTGGATTCTCAGGGAAGAGTGCCGCCAGACATTGCGCCCGTTGAAAGTCGATTGCCCGAAATTGTCTTCCGTCAAAGCTCTATCAGACGCATCCTGCTCGGTCCCAAAACGAATAATCGCAGTGGTCCAGATGGAATTCCATCCACTAATCTCAAACAGTGTGCACCAGAATAATTGACTCCGGTTCTCTGCAAGCTATTTACTATCTCCTACAAGTCGGGTGTCTTCCATCTTGCTGGAAAATAGCTAGAGTCCAACCAATTTCCCAAACAGGAAACAAGACCCTGCCCAACAACTATAGGCCAATAGCCTGTTATCAGTCATCTCCAAAAAGATGAAGAAAGCCATCAATAATGAGCTCATCAAGGACTGCTCCACAAACTACCATCATACCATTCACCACTTCAGCTATGTCATCTTTTATAGAGTTTTTTTTTAGTCAGATCGCTCTATGTGGTGGTGGACAAAGTATCGTCTGGTACCATTGCCATCAATTCTGGCGTTTCACAAGGATCAATTCTGGTACCAACAATGTTTTTACATCATATCAACGATCTATTGGGGGCAACCACTTGCCCTATCTATAGCTTTGCAGACGATAGTACTCTCCATGCTGCGTTCTCTCCTAGAATGTCAATGCTGTCAATGAAGATCTTGTGGGAATCACAGCCTGAGAAACGACCAACCTAGTGGACTTCAACGCCACCAACGCCTGCGGAACTCAGTATGCCTGATATATTAACGTCAGGTACCACTATTCTCACCAAGACCACTATATCCAGGCTGAGTATTATCATCATCGATACTTTCTTATGGGAAAATCATGTCCGATCCATTGCAAAGCTGCTTCACAAAAAAAAATTGTTCCGGGCGAAAATCTACTTTAATCCTCAACAGCTTCTGATGATATACAAAGCACAAATATGGCCAGTTTGAGAATACTGTCTCCATATACGGGGTTCAGCACCCAAAATCAAGCTGATTCTCTTTGATTCCATCCAGAAAAGAGCCATTTGCTCGGTGGGTGATGCCACACCCACTAACTCTGAGACCTCATTATCGTGACCTTTCACTTTCCCATAGATACTTCCACGGGAAAAGTTCCTTAGAAATCTCTGCTATAACTCCAACACTAGCAATACTATTCAAACGAACTCGACAGTCCCAGTCAGCACATCCCTTCGTTGTCCATCTTGAAAAATATCGAACAACTTTCTACCAAAACCCGTTCGTCATATAGAGCGGCAAAGCTTTGGAATTCTTCGCCTATGGAAGTATTTCCAAGAACTTTAAGTTTCACCTTTCACATATTTTATCAATCATCCAAAGATTCAATATGCATCTGTGTCAACATTGATAATTGTATCTTGCAAACGATGATGTTTTCTACGAATCATCCAAGGAGGCACGTGGGAGTTGATGATATCCTAGTTGCCTATCTATTTGATCCCATAAATGTTCTATGAGGTTGAGTAGTGGACTACGTGGAGGCAAATCGAGGATCTCACTATTCACCTCAAAGTACCTCTGCTATTTAAAGGAGGTCGAGGCAACTCGATGTATGTACGAGCTGTCAAAGGAATTCCGTCCCAAAACATCACAGAGCCTCTACTTAAGAAATTGGCAAATATCACTTTATTGTAAATAACGTTCGTTTGGTCGTCGAATAACCCTTCCGCGACGGTCGTTCCTGTAGAGACAAAACCTCGTCTCATCAGTGTACAAAGCTCGTTCCCTATCTTCAGCAGTCCAGTTCACATGTTCTCTGTCAAATTGAAGTCTTGCTCGGATTATGGTCTGAGTCTGAATTTAACTGCAGTTCTATTGTTGGAATTCTGAATCTTGAATTATTTTCTACTAGACATCTCGATCCTTCCAGTTAACACACCTACGTGGATATTATGGGCACTATTCAATTGTATACCTGTAGATGCCTTGATATCATGAAACATTATCTTAGAGCATTGAAATATAAAAACCGATCATGAATATCCGTTGCTCCCTCATGCGCGTTTCTTCAAAATGACGGAACATGCGTGATATGACGAATGAGGAACACCAAGTTTTCTACCTTCAGCTCGGTAACTCATTTCTTCCTGGATTAATGATGTTGCCATCATACAATCATCTATACATGAATTTCTTATTCGACACTCCATATTCAATGATGATCTCAAATACAGAAATATTACAAACTGAATTCAAATGACTGCTCGAAAATGTAACGACAGATATATAGTAAATGCGCCATAGCCTATTCATCACCATGACGGTGAAACTCTAATTAAAATCTGGAAAACTCATTTGATTGACTTCAAATTCCATATTTCAAATTGAAATTGAGATGAATTCGTGAATGACATACTTTGAGTTAGGAAGACACCTAAAATAGTGTAAATGGGGATTCAAACAGAATGTGAGGAAAATTCAGTATGAAAATGTATGTATGTAGTATGAAATTATGTCTTTCTTCAAGAAACGATATACCTATGCACAGAGTATAACAAGATTATTGCATGCAAAGTAGCCACTGTTATCGCTGTATGTATTTTTAGTAGATCATCATTTGATCTAGCTCCGCCAGTGACATCCATGATCAGGGTAAATTATTTCGAATTCTTTTATGGAGTCCATATTGACAGTGATCATCAACAGTTGTACATAAAATGTTTTATGCATTTCGGGCATACATGAATATTATGGACTGCATAAGCACCTATAGTTAACGCCCTTGAAAACATTTATAACTAAATCAATAAGATTGTATTCAAAAACTTGATCACACTACACTGTTTCACCATTAACTGCAGAAAAAGTTTCGATATTTCAACATAAGTTACACCAGAGTAAGTGGAAATTCGGGACGAGAGGAAACTCATCCCTCCAAAATCCGTTCTGGCTCCTCTGTTTCAGCGGCGTCTCTTGGAATCAACAGATAGTCTCGTCTCAAACGTCGCAAAATAGTGCAGCGACAATTTTACACTTGAATTTGATAAATGCTCGACCGAACGTTCTTGTGCGTTTTCAATCGTTCATATCGAATTTGTACCCGCCGTGCATTAATATTTATATTTTGACATTTTCCACAGACTTTGTTAGTGTTTTTGAATGAGTAGGTAATGTCCTATTACCACCTATTACCTACCCGGTGAAGTTTGTTTGGGTTCCACCTGCCCAACTCAGAAGTCGCTTCTTGGTAAGTGGCACCTAGCATGAGTTGGACCACGAATTATTTCAATAGGATGTTGAAGACAGGTCCATCATCACTTCTTAATCATGAGGTGAACCTGCATCTATTCACACCGACGTTTGACAAACGGGAAAATTTGAATTCAACATATCTTCCAGCACTTATTATTAAATCCAAATCTATGTGGAATTGTATTTTTGTTTCAAACATGGATGAATTTAAAGTTGTTTTCACTCACATCGCACCTGTTTCAGCCTACATTAACGTTCCTTTTATGCTCACATTCACACTTACCCCAAGCAAGCAGATTCTATTATCTGAACATAAATGCAAATACACATAGCAAACAACTTCACAAAACACCGATAGTATTTTCCGAAGATATCAAGCAAATATTCAATACTATGAAAATTAGGGATTCCGCTTCCTTCGGCCTACCTTATTCAGCGAAACGCATATCTAGACGCTAAAAAATTGGTTTGATTGATGGTGGAACAGTGTACAGTGATTAGCGTGTCAGAAGTTCCAGTCTTCGATTTATCAAAAACTTGATGGTGATATAAGCATCTATTTTCGTCAACCTGGTATAGGTATGCTTGTTCTCCATATTGTGTCTGTGATAAAAAATTGTTTTGATCTGTTATGTACCTGAATCCATTTTTTTTGTATGATGTTCAGGTATCTATAATAGTGGGCGTCTATTTTCAGAATTCATCAAGATATGCATCTGCCTATATCCGCCAAATCACAGAAACTTTCAATATGAAGCCATTTGACTTTGAACAAGAAAGAATTGTTTGTGATGACTTATTTTATTCGTGACAAAACTACTTGTGGGTGGCATCCCAAATGAGAAAAAACAGGGGAAGTGGATTAATGATGTCGATAATTGCTGTTGTTGAAGCGGAATACAGGTTCTTCCTCATTTCTTGGAGCGCACGGAAAGAAATTCCTATGATGTTTGTGGAACATCGCGCGGTCCTAGGAGGGATAGGGAGAGGAGGTTGGTGTTGGATTATTTTATAACTTTTTGAGGTTATAAGTTCTTGAGAATGCTTTCATTGGAAGAGAATTGCAAATCTTCGCCGTTCTATGGACGAACGATTTTTGGTAGAGTGTTGTTCGACATTTTTCAAGGTTTTTTCTAGTCATGAAATTATAGCAGAGAATTCTGTGGAATATTTCCCGTGGAAGTATTCAGAGAAGAGTGGAAATTTGGCGACTTTTCAACGATGTTTTAATGAGGTCGAAGAGTTGGTGAGTGTGGCATCACCGACCAGGCGAATGACTCTTCTCTGGATGGAATCTGAGAACATCAGCGTATGTTTGGGTGCTGAACCCCATACATGAGAACAGTATTGTAGAACTGGCCAGATCCGTGCTTTGTAGATCATAAGAAGCTGTTGTGGTGTGAAGTTGATTTTCGCAGCAGCCAACATAGATATAGTGGTCTTGATGGGAATGGTGGTAGCGGACATTGTTATATCAGGCATACTGAGTTCCGCCCTTGTAGAGAAAATACAGGCTTGAGTTTTGGTGGCGTCGAATTCAAGTCGGTTGTTGATTCCCCAGGCTGCAATTTCCGCAAGATCTTCATTGACAGCGTTGGCCTGCCTTTGTCGCAAGTTCTCAGATGAAATGGGAATTCTAGAAGAGAACGCAGTATGGAGAGTACTATCGTCTGCAAAACTATGGATAGGGCAAGTGGTTGCTCCCAATAGATCGTTGATATAAAGTAGGAACAATGTGGGTGTCATGATTGATCCTTGTGAAAAGTCGGAATTGATGGCAATGGGATCAGACGATACTCCGTCTACCACCACATGAAGCGATCTGCCTGGAAGAAAACTTAATAAAAAATGGCATAGCTGAAGTGGTGAACCAACCTTGTGGTGAACCTTATGATGGTAGTTTGCGGAGTACTCATGGGTGCCAAACACGGTCAGATGCCTTCGATATATCTTGCGCTACAGCCAGAGATTCTCCAAGTTTTTGGGTTTGACATATATGGGTGACGTAGGCAAGTACATCTCTGAGCTGAGTTCAGAAATAGAGAAGTGTCTACACTTTTGACACAGTGAACAACACCACACACATCTTCGGTGGTGGAAGCCATAATGTCTATCAATAGTGATTCCTGAGCTATCCAGATACTTGTTGAGCTCAACGTTGATGGCTTTCTCCATCACTTTGGAGAAGACCGATAAAAAGGCAATTGGCCTATAGTTGTTGGGCACGCTCTCGTTTTCTTCTTTGGGGATTGGTTGAACTCTAGCTATTTTTCAGCAAGATGGAAAAATACTCGGCTTGTAGGAGATGATGAATGGCTGAATAGCTTGCAGAGTATCGGTGTCAATTCTGGTGCACACTTTTTGAGGATAATAGGTGGAATTTCATCAGGACCGTTGGACTTATTCGTTTTGAGACCGAACAGAATGCGTCTGAAAGTGCGTTGACGAAAGACAATTTCGGGCATTCGACTTTCAACAGGTGCATTGAAAAATTTAATATAGTGATTAGGATCTTATTCGCTGTAAGTTTACCTACCTCGGTCTCAACTCTTGTTCCATGGTTTTTCAGGTTTGCTCAACTCTCCTCTAGTTGCATATCCCCTTCCACCTTCACATTCTTTAAGTATTTGTATTAGCTATTGTTATATGTCTATGCTCATGGCCGGAATTTCATGTTTCATTCCTTGACATTGACTTTGACTTATGACAACGTCTTGCCTTCGTCATTATTTGACATTATTTTCAGTGTTTTCTCACCAACTTAGTTCAGATTTGAACTCGTGCTGGCTGTTTGCCTCATCAATTCTATCGATATTTTCCTCAAGTAGGGGCACGGAAACCCCTTTGAAAAAAACCGTTAATTTATGGTGTTGTCAAAACAATCCTTTTGGCAATACCCTTCATATACCATTTTGGTATATGAAATCTCAATGAAAATAATGGTATGCGATCTCGCACGGGGCACGGGGCCCTTTATTTCTTGAGAACCCGTTTATTCATCAATATTTCATTCCTCAACTATGGGCATTGACAACAAGTAGCATCAAAAATTTTCTCAACTTCAAGTAAGTCAAGCACACATCAGGTAATTGTATTGTAGAACTTTCATTTAGGCTGACGAAGGTCTATAGAACCGTATATACAACCGAAAAATGTTCCTTTATGATTATGTAACAACACCATTGAAATTTGTGGAAATGACTCCGAGCATTCCTTCCTTCCTTTGAAATATTTCACTCCACTTTGAGCAATATGGATTTCTACCAAAGATGAACCATCAAAAATATTCATTATGATTCCAAAATGAATGAAAGATGATTTTCGACCCCGCAATATCCTATATGTATGAAGTATTGAACATCTTTTCAAAAGGGAAAAATGAAGGATCTAACGAGGTAATGGAATATAGGGTGTTGTTTCGAAAAATATATGAGTTTGTGTCGTAGTTTCTGCAAAACCATACCCCAAGAAGAAAACTCAAGTACGCCACCGGATTTTGCTCAAAATCGCTTGTTAGACGTAGTTCTCAGAGTATTTCTGATAACTTCGTATATATACAGGGTGAGTCATAACTATTCGGACATATACTAAGAGCGGATCGTTTGGACTAAAATATGACGATGGGACCAAATATGCCTTGATAAAATATTGCTGTGAAAAAAGATACAGAATGTTTCAATCGAAAAAGTATTGACCATGAACTCGCACTCGCATTCTATCACTGACAAGGAATGTAATTCACCAGCAACAATAATCTGACTGTTCAAAGCACACTTCCATGAATGCAATAATATTTGAAATTCATTTCCGAGACTTTGAAAACGGATGATAATATCATTTTTGAACACTAAAAAGTTTGTTCAAAGAAAGTAATTATGCCTCTGTGCTGATTTTGATTAGAATTGATGAATATACAGTGAAATTATCAGCAAAAAACGGAAAAAATATTCAACTTTAACGCCCTGTATCTTTTCCCACAGCAATATTCTATTAAGGCATATCCGGTCTCATCGCCATATTTTGGTCCAAACAATTCGGCCCAAAAAGTATGAATTTTCAAAATCGCTCTGTATCTCATTAACGGAACAATTATGCACAATCTGATCAGGTCATCTTTAGTTACACACGTAAAAACCTCAAGGCTATATCTTCAATAATAACCGAGAATCATGACAGTCCCAACCGAAATGGACTGTACAGTCAAATGCAATGAACATGTCGCACATTGATAGTACTTCTAGTCACTTCGCCAATAAGAGCGCTAACAAGACCAATTAGAAAAATGTAAGAAGATCCAGCCGTGTTAATTTCTATAATTGATGAAGATGCATTTCCACTATACGCATTCTGTTATTAATTTTATTGTGATGTTCTTCGTCAATATTCAAGTAGGATTTTATTGAGTTGGGATTGTTATGCCCAGTAATTTTTATAAGCTCTTGCTCTTGTACACCACTTTTGGCCAATCGACTGACCGCGGTTGATCTATTGGAGTGATTTGTGATTGTTTTCTCCTTGGTTTTCAAGCCAATCGCTTCTGCAGACGTTCTTGTCCAATTCTGAATCATATTTTTTTCAATGGGCATATTATCATACCAATAATCACTTTCGGCTTTCCAGTACCGATTTGTTCCTAGAAATAATCTATTCGTTTTGATATTAGGGCCCCTTTTTGATAAATTTTTTTTAAATAACCTGACGGGACATACGTTGCTGTCGTTGTTTTCGACTAGAAATTTGCTGTCAGCACACATTTTCGAACCACCTTGGCAAGTCTTGCTGAATACAGTGTTATATTTAACTCGATTTGATACAGAACCATCGTTATTTGTTTCGATACGAAAAAAGTCAGTCAAACAAGCAGCAGCTTCTCCACCTCGCCAAGCTAATTCAACGGCGACTATGTGATAAAATTCCCGTTGCAGCCCTTCTGTGGTATTCTCATCCCACAAATTTATCATTTTTGTTATTTCTTCTGCACTTAACGCTGCTGAACTTTGTTTCCTTTTACAGGGATCCGATTGTAGTTTTCTTCGTATAGTATCGCGGGCAGCTCACGCTTGTTGAAATACAACACTTTTGAATGGGTCTATAATAACATGCATTTCTTCATAATATTTTTCTTGTAGTAGCTTACTTGTTAGGTTCCACATGGTTTCAACAGTAGCTTTTTTGAACTCTGTACCATCTTTTTTTCTCATGTTCACAGCCCAATCCTTTAAAATCGACGCCAATTCTTCCACTGTCCGATTCCCAGCTAATTCATATTTTCTAACATTGCAGAAGTCTATAAAAGCTTTCCATACAAATTTTTCACTGTAAACAGTATTCTTTGGTATAGTTGACTTGATAATTTCATCAATATTCTCATCAGTATTACAGCCAAATCGTGACATTTTGAAATATTAATTATTTGATATGTCAAAATCGAAATGAAACATTATGTATCCATAGCAACATAATATAGTGAGAACAGACCATGGGATCTGTTTTTAGTTCAATGTTGATTTGATTGGTTGTGTTCAATCAGATGTTCACAAATTAACTAATTTTATTGGATTTCTACTTGATCAAAACATTTTCATTTTCAATTACCAACATTTATAAGGAAAAATTGAATATATACACTGTGATTCACGTTTGAGTTACGACGTCCGCGACAACTCCCTATGAATTATTTAATTTTTGGTATATCTATGGGAAGTTTGATTCGAAGATATATAACACATACATAGAGTTTGTACACAGTGCGTTCGTTGAATCAAGTGCTTTTGTAAACTTGTTCATAAATTCGTTGAAAACTGAAGGAATTACTTTTTGAAAGAATAACGCTCGAAGCCGTAGAATTTTGAATTCATTCGAACTTTCTCTTAAATGCATTCAATACAATATACAGAATGATTCTTATGGGAGAATTTACGTCATCAGTATTTATCTAATCCATTTTTGAATTCTGCTTTCCATGGTGATATCAAGAATTGAGTGATGTATACAATAGGGTTTTGAATTCAAAAAACTTGTCGGGTGGTCGTCATAACTCAAACGTAGATCACCTTCTGTATTAAATTTTTTCTCGTTCAATATGTCAAATTGAGAATAAAAATCGACCTGTTCCAGCATATTCCTCGGAAATGGATAATTTAACAAAAAATATATGTATTCAGTATCACGAGAGCACTGTATTTACAAACACAAATTTAGTAGTTATTATAGGAGATGAAAAGGTAAGATATCGACTAGATTTTCTCATTTGGTCGAATGAAAGGATATACGACTCTGTAAGGACGTCAATAAGACTCCATGAAACATGACGTCACTTGTAGGTCATATTTTGGTAAAAAGTCGTGGACCAGAAATGACGGAAAATAGACGTCAATATGATGTCTTTTCAAGGTCACTCTGCTACCTGAGAGGTATGACTGTCTTTTACTTTCTTTCAGTCCAGTAAAGATGAATTGTCATTCACTGCGTCAGATCCTGTTTTTGAATCCAATGTTGGTTTTTGTAATAGGCGGCTCGAGGGTAAAGGGTGAAGTTATTTTCGATATATCTCTTATGGGACTGGTGCCTTCCCCGTAGATCTGCCGCTGCTCAGAGGGGGAAGTATCGACTAGGCCCAAGAAGAATATCGATATATCAATAACTATCGATAACTATCGATATATCGATGAATATCAATTTCTTCTCAATATATTGAAAGAAAAAGAAATGTTATTTGTGTGACCCCTAGACGCTTTCGTAATATCCAGACAATAATTATAATATTTTCGAAATTGTTTTTTTTTGTGAGGTTTGTTCAGTCATGAAAATATATTGTGTAGGTATGTGAATTTTTTTTTATGCTGATATAATCAGTTTGGTTGATAACTAAAACTATAAATATAACCTTTGGTTTGAAAAAAAAATTATTTTGAGTTAGGCGTGGAATAAATCGATGTATTGACAAAATTATCGATATATCAATCGATATATCGATAATCATCGACTCGATATATCGATATGTTTTGACTTTTCGATAATCGATATGTAAAATCTGATATCGCGCATTGACCATCGTAGGACCTTATAGCTATGCGTTAAAAGATGCAGAGCCACCGTCCCCTATTTCACTGGACAAGATTTTCTGAGAAATTATACTCTTTTGCTTCCACGTGAAATAAATTAAATTATAATCAACACTCAGGCCTGCAATTATATTCTCAGAAATCAAACAAGTTCATAAATTAGTGAAATTATAATGCAGAACTCGATTTCAGTCGACTAAAGATTATGTAGCGGCTGCGTATTTTGATTCTGATAAAAGGCCGATACCCTGACTTCATATCGCACAGCGGCGTATTCTCCAGGCCAGGGGGTGCTATACCTATTATCCACTATCCAGTGTGACACTCATAATGGAACACTTCCTTATCTCATAAGAATATCTAGAACTTTTCAATGAAGAATGGACTGGCTCCAACATATCCATAACCCAGTTCATCAGTAACAATCCACTTTGTCATTGACTCGATCATCAATGCTCAACGCATAACGCATTCATTCAATTTGATAGGTAGTTTTCTTGATAGTTTCCTACCTACCCAATGACAATAAAAATCAATGATGAAACCTCTAACATAGACTATTTTAATCTCTCCTGAAAAGGGACGACCAATTTTCCTGTTTCGAGTCATTGAACTTGCCAAAATGGTGCATTGAATTTTACATGTTTTCTGGTGGAAAGTTCATGAATACAATATATTCCTGTAAATACCCTCCTCCTGGGTATTCACCTTTGAACATAAGTCCTTGAAATTTGTATTCGCCCATGAAGGGTACCAATACGCTTCGATTTTGAGGAACCTTCACAGTGTGCTGCGGAAATATAAGAGACCACCACAATTGGAATGGACACATTCCTCGGAGAGATCATCACCTTCGAAACCCTGGTTCAACAAGTGCTGTTGCCTTGAAACAAACAGCCTACCATCGCTGGCGCGAAAACCCTCACATCGTGACTAGAACAGAATATGTTTGAAAAATAATAATAAATCATAATAATAATTTCTTTATTTTCTCAAATTACTTCGTACACCAACAGCGTGGTAATACAAATAAAAAAGAGTAAAACGTCAAAAAGTACGAAACATTGTTATACTTATAACATATAGAATAAAAGATATATAGATAAAATGACAAATATAAATAAATGAAACTGGATATAGGTATAGAAACAACACATACACGTCATGAATAAAATTAACGAATATGTATAAATAAAAGTACAAATGGCAAATCACGAGAGAAACTCCTCTACAATGATATAATGTAAGTAATTCCCATCTATATAAACATACGGTACAGGATTACAGATAAAATTCATCTATACTGTAGCAGTTCTTCGACAGAAGAAGTTGTTTCAGTTTTGATTTAAAGATATGTAAATTTACAGAATTTCTTATGTTATCGGGTAGTTTATTGAAAAGTTTGCAGCCCTGAAACTCGAAACTTCTTTGGTAAAGAGCTGTGCGATGTTGACTTGGTAATAACAAGTGGGCATTTCGGGTAGAATGATTATGATGGGCTCTATTAGCAGCTAATGTATTCCTATTCCGGTAGATATATGTGCAAGCTTCCATTATGTATACTCCAGCTAGCGTTAAAATTTTCAAATTCTAAAAACTTTGTCTACATGAATCTCTATAGCCCAACTTGGCAATGATCCGAATAGCATGTTTTTTTATACAAAACACCCGAGATACGGTAGAGGAATATAACCAGGAATAAATGCAGTCAAAGGATAGATATATCGAAATAAACATATAATGCCAGAATAGGATCAAAAATCCCGTTCGTTTTGGCCCTTTGCTAAAGCAGTCGAGAGGAATTTCACCAATAGTTCATCACCATCACTTTCCAAATCCGACGACACATTAGCAACAACATCTCAAGAGGAAGCAAACATTTTTGCAGAGATGTTTGCAGTAAACTCCACGTAGATTCTCAGAGAAGGTTACCGCCAGATATTCTAAGCTGCTTCACATAAACTCGGTTTCTTATTCCGTGCGAAAATCTGCTTCATCCCTCAATAGCTTCTCATGATCCAGACAGATAATACAGACAGATAAGGCGTGTTTCAGAATACTGTTCCCACATATTTATGGGGTTCAGCATTCAAACATACGCTGATGCTATTAGATTTCATCTAGAGAAGCGCCATTCGCCTGGTGGGTGATGCAACATTCCCTAATTCTTTGACATCATTAGAACACCGTAGAAAAGTAGGCGACTCTTCACTTTTCCCTAGGTAAGCACGATGTTTTCAGAAAATCATAGGGATTCACTTTGGTGTGCCAGTGTGCCCCAAAAAATAAGAAAAAGAAGCTGAGTGCTTGTTCCTGCCGATCAATCCACAGATTTCGCTTTTTTACATCTAGATATTTATATGTGCATACACGATAACTCCATAGAGACGATTTTCTTTTTGTTTCAAGATTAACGCAAGATGCGAAAATAATTTGCCGAATGGAAGGAAATCGCAGTATATAAATGAAATACCTTGTAAAATGAGTTGGGGATATGATTAACTATAATATGGTTACATATAAATAGATAAATAACTCTCTCACGACCTCGAAACTAAACAATATAATGTTCATGAACTGAATTCAAATTATCTCACCAATTCTGGTTTTCACATAAATACTACTGCAATTATTATCATTGCAATTGTAATTGATAATGTAACATCAGTATGTATTGGATGTAAATTCAGAATTGTAAAATCCCTCAGATTCGGATATTTTGAGAAAGAGTTCCTGATCAATTGTCAAACATGTTTTATGTGTGTTGTGGGTGTATTATGGACAATAATCACGAATCAAAGTAGGTACGCCGCAATTGATTTGAAAAAATGAATTGAGAACGCGACGCATATCACAAGAGAGAAGATAAGCATAGCAATGAAAGGTATTTGTGTTTGTAACGATCTTCTTGCTACTTTGCACTATCTCTTCACCATGCACTCCCTTTTCTGCTACTCTTCCTTCTATTAACCTTTTTACTATACACATCAATAAATTCACCAATTCCCGTGAAATATCTATTCTCAAGGAGTTTTCCAAATCCCTATTTTCTCATTACTTTTTTTTCATTTCTTTTTTCCTCGGTGAACCTTATTTTTTTTACTTTTTCTACTCACATAACTAAAATGGCATTGAGCGTACGGATATATACCAGGCTAAATGATCGACAAATCACGGATTGACGAGCTGTGATCCATTCAAATATTGAACACATTACCATGGCAACACGATTTATTAAACACATTACCATGGCAACACAGTTCATTAAACACATCTTCAGTAATTTAAGACATGTCTGGCCTGTCAATTGAAGGAACTGTCAACTGTCATTTTCGAAGTTTGTATCAGAATTATTCAAACAATTATTTTACTTGGTTCTTTGGGATTTTCTCTCCTCGTTTCTATAAAATAAAAGTATTCGTATTATTTCAATATATTTGTAGAGGGACAAATCAGATGATTTGCCCCAAAATGTCACTGCGTTTAACAAATTTTTCTATCAGGGAGTCTAAAAGAAAAATCCAGTAGCTTGTCAGTGACAATTTGTTTGAAAAAATTTTTGAAGGAAAGAAATAGATAGATATATTGAAAAAATATCGAATTTGTACTTATCTTTGGACGTTTCGGGACCGATTCTGCTCCCGTTCTCAACATGTAAATGCAAATTATTTTTCTTTGAAAGTTGTGCTGCGTATAGTTTGACACTTTTCAATGTCATACTGATGTTGGCATATGAATGAGTGATTTTAGTCTACAAATGAGTTACAGGATGTTTTCATTGATTGATCTTGAATCTACCATTTTCATGTTCAGTTTTCAGTAGTGAATACCATGTTCTATCAATATCAACTGAACAGGAAGCAATGCTATTGTCTCCGTTTAGAAGAATACAAGCGGATTCCTTTATTTTTCTTTTTTGTTTGTTATCTTCCTTTCCTATGATTTTGATATTATTCCACTGTGCCATATAATATGTTGTCCATCTTCAGTGAGGATATGTTCAGTTAGCTTCGATTTATTGATATGTCTTTTCTTGATATTGTACTTGTGTTCTTTTGTCCTTACTGAGAGAGGTCTCTTTGTTTCACCTGTATAATACTTTCCACAAACACAAGGTATACTATAAATACAATTTTTTGATGATTGTTCTTCATTTTTCAGCTTTGTTTGAGTTAGAATGGATCTCATTGTATTTTCAGTTTTGAACACAGTTTTCACTTGGAACTTATCACCAACACGTTTTATTTTTTCAGATATGCCGGGAATGTACGGTATTATATTCGTCGTTATTGATGGTTGTTTTTGTTGTGGTGTATTTTGTTTGTTTTCAATTTGGTGAATCGTTCTATCAATGAAGTTCTTTGGATATGAAAATGGTAGATTCAAGATCAATTAATGAAAACATCCTGTAACTCATTTGTAGACTAAAATCACTCATTCATATGCCAACATCAGTATGACATTGAAAAGTGTCAAACTATATACGCAGCACAACTTTCAAAGAAAAATAATTTGCATTTACATGTTGAGAACGGGAGCAGAATCGGTCCCGAAACGTCCAAAGATAAGTACAAATTCGATATTTTTTCAATATATCTATATTTCTTTCCTTCAAAAATTTTTTCAAACAAATTGTCACTGACAAGCTACTGGATTTTTCTTTTAGACTCCCTGATAGAAAAATTTGTTAAACGCAGTGACATTTTGGGGCAAATCATCTGATTTGTCCCTCTACAAATATATTGAAATAATACGAATACTTTTATTTTATAGAAACGAGGAGAGAAAATCCCAAAGAACCAAGTAAAATGAATGTACCACCTCCTCGATTAACCTACAGACAGTATTCAAACAATATATCTGTTTGTATCAGAATTCTTCATTCTATGCGAAAATATATGCGAAATGTAGACGAAAGTGAAATCGAATAGAATGTTTCGGTACTTGCATATCTCCAAGAAGTGTTAAAATGAAGCATCCATCTTTGAGAAAAAAATTATTCATTCTGCGCTAAGCATGACAATGAACGTGAAACAAAGGTTAGTGAGCAATGGACTGGACACATCTACAACCAATATCAAAAAAAAAAAAATAGCGGATCGCTAGTCAGATCACACGTGTTTCAAATTGCTCTACAAACATTACCTTGTAATCAATACCAATATACACTGGTTAGTTAGGAAAAAAGTTCTTGAAATCGCAGATAGTGTGCAGTGCTTCGTATGGTGTTTTTTCACTAGTGAAATCTATAATCAGAATTGCATAATTTCCATCAACAACATGCCACTTGTTACCCGAGAGTTGTTGAATGAAGTGAGAAGCGCTGCCGACGTAGCGATAAAACAACTTTGTCAACAGGAGTCATTCATAAAAAGCTTAGTTGATAGTGTATCGGTAAGGATCGAAAAAATCTTAACAAAACAGTTCAATCAACTTGAAGCAAAAATGGACAAGCTGAAGGATGATCACAAAAAAGATCTGAATTTACTATCCGATAGAATCGACTCATTGAAAAAAAAAATCACGGAATCTCCTGGGAATTCCCAAAACATTGTTGATGTTATGAAAGAAATAAACAGCATAAGACAGCGGGAAAACAATGTTCTGATTTTCGGTATTCCGGAAGATGTGGGGAACTTGAAGGAATTTGTCCGAGATGCAGTATCGTCAATCATACCCGATTTTGATGCGAATGGCTCTGAAGTCATAAGACTTGGTCGTCCCTCAACTAATAAATCTCGCCCAGTGAAACTTACACTTCCCAACAAATCAACTGTTCCTATACTTGTTAAAGGCAGTAGAAAACTACAGACAAAAGAGAGATTCAAAACGATTTACATCAGACCCGACCAAACTGCATTACAGCGTGATCACTATCTCAATCTTAGAAGGGAATTGAACCAACTCAATGATGCAGGAGAAGGTGACTATATTATCAAATACAAAAGCGGTTTTCCCTCTATTATTAAAAAAAAACGAATAAATACATCTAGCAGGCCAATACACTATGATAATCTCTCGATATTTTACCAAAATTGCAGGGGGCTAAACACTAAAACCCACTTATTTTTTGAAAATATTCTTGTGAACGAGCATAAGATCATTGCCATTTCCGAAAGCTGGTTACATGACGGAGTGTTTAATTCAAAACTCTTTCCTGAAGATTACGTTGTCTACCGTAAAGATCGTACTACTGGAATGCGAGGTGTTGGAGTAATCCTTGCAGTTGATAATAACTCTCACCACTCCGAGCTTCTTGAGTTCATCTATCCCATTGCTAATATTGACTGTCTGTGTGTGAAAATATCGGACGATAATCATCAATTCTTTTACGTAATAATATTGTATATACCTCCTAATCTAACGAGTATGGAATATGATGATTTCTTGGAGTCTCTGGAAAACTTTGAACACATCAATAAGGCAGTTATAATCGGTGATTTCAATATCCCTGAACTTCAAGAGTTCTATGACACTGGCAACCAATCGAACAATGTCTCCCGGTTACATAATTTCATCCAATTTTGTGATCTAGTGCAGACAAATAGAGTGAAAAATCTAAACAACAGGCTTCTTGATTTAGTGATTTCACCACCTGAATATGCTTGTGTAGTGAATCCTGATGACCCATTAGTGCCAATTGATAACCATCATCCTGCTCTGAAAATTGAATTATCAACACGGACTGGTAGTAAACAAAACTCCATTTCTAATGCCAAACGCTACGACTTCCGTCGTGTTGACGCAGATAAATTCGTTGATCTCCTCAGTGAAATTGATTGGGATCATGTATTAGGGTCCCTCTGTGATGTTGATAGTGTAAGCGAGACTTTTGGCAACATCCTAAATAATGTAATAGAGGAATCTGTTCCGTTAAAAAAATGCAAGTCTTATAAATATCCAATGTGGTTCAACAATGAAATCATTCGCAAAATTAGATCAAAGAATCACTTCCTGAAAATGTATAAAAAACGAAAACTATTATTTTACCTTCAACGCACCAAAGAACTCAGGCGTTCTATTAAACGTGATATTTCATTGGCATATAGTGCTTTCATTGAAAATTCAGAGAATAACTTGAAGAAAAACCCGTCTGGCTTCTGGAAATATGTGAACTCCAAAAAGAAAAAGTCTCGTATTCCAGGACGAATGAATTTCAATAATGAGATCTTTTCCACGCCTAAATCTATCGTGAATGCATTTGCAACTAATTTTCGAAATGCATATGTTGTTGATCATGACGATATCATCTTAACTGATAATCAAATTAATGAAGAACTTTTGAATTCCAGTCTATTTCTTGACATGACTAAAATTACCCAAAAACATATATTGGATGCTGCCAAAAAACTCAAGAATAAATTCACGTGTGGACCGGAAAGAATTCCTGCTAAAATTGTGAAAACATTTATCAATTCCTCATGCTCGACCATCAGAGATCATTTTCAACTTGATTTTGAGATCAAGTAAATTTCCATCACTTTGGAAGCTATCACGAGTTTGTCCAGTATTTAAATCCGGGAAAAGTTCTGAAATTGAAAATTACAGACCTATTGCCATTATTTCTGTATTCTCTAAATTGCTAGAAATAATCTTGTTCGATGCAATTTACAATCATGTACGAACTTCTATTTCTGAATTCCAACATGGTTTTGTGAAATCACGTAGCACAGCAACAAACTTGTGCACTTTTACTCAGTATGTGTCTAAATCTCTGGACTGCCGAAACCAAGTTGATGTGATCTACACAGACTTTAGTAAAGCATTTGATCGTGTTTCACATCATCAACTGCTGAAAAAACTATCTCGTTTCGGAATATCATACAATATTCAATTACTTCTACATTCATTCTTATCTAATAGAAGGTTATTTGTGGAATATGATGGTGTCAAATCTTTCACTTTCACTGCAACCTCTGGAGTTCCTCAAGGGTCCAATTTGGGACCTTTGCTTTTTCTCTTATTTATTAATGATATTTGTGATTGTATACATAGTAATAAGCTATTATATGCCGACGACATGAAAATCTACAGAGAAATCAAATCGATCGAAGATTGCCAACTATTACAACATGATCTTACTTTGCTTAATGATTGGTGCATTGAAAATAAACTCTCTCTGAATCTTAACAAATGTAAAGTTATGACTTTCACACGAAAAACTGTACCAATTCCATTTGACTATTATCTGAATACCACACATCTATCACGAGTTAACCAATTCAAAGATCTAGGAGTAACGTTTGATCAAAAGTTGACTTTTTCCAATCACATCGAAATTATCATAAATAAAGCTATGAAGTCTTTAGGATTCTTGATCCGTTTCTGTAAGGAATTCAAATCATTTGATGCTCTATGCTCTGTTTACGTTTCCTTGGTGAGAAGTTAATTGGATTACTGCAGTGTAGTGTGGAATCCCTGTCATTACAAATATAAAGAGAGAATAGAAACTGTGCAAAGTAAGTTTTTGAAATTCGCGTTTTTTAAAAAACATGGAACATATCCTGTGAGACATCATAGCTATGACTCATTACTGAACGAATTCAATTTAATTTCTCTAAGGAAACATCGTGAGATTGTTGATTTAACTTTTATATACAATATTATTCATAACCATATTGATTCATCCTCTTTGCTTTCAATGATTGATTTTAATGTACCTCGTTCGGTGTCGAGATCTAATATAACATTTCGCATAGTTGTACCTAACTCTCAACATCATTTTCATTGTCCTCTTACAACAATGTGTCGAAGTTACAATAACTTGCAATGTATTGACATATTTTTTCTCTCATTATCTCAATTCAAGCGCCAACTATTCAGTGTTTTATCAAATTAATCATGTTTCTTTTATAATCGATGTTAGTATTACTAATTCTTGTTTGATAATAGCGATTCCTAATTCATCAACAATTTATATTATACGTACACCTGTAAATGGGCGTAAGCCTGCTGGATGTATTATTGAATAAATAAATAAATAAATAAATAAATAAATCACTTATACGTGTCTCGCTGGTTGCATGCAGATGGTAAGCAGGAATAGCAGGTATGTTGATGTAATTTTTGGAGATCGTAAAGAAAGCATAGTATATAACTCGTTTTTAAACTCTTCTAGACACTCGTTTATTAAACACTCGCTCCGCTCTGCTCCGCTCGTGCTTAAAATACTCGTTACTAAAAGGACGTTTATAACACTTGTTACATTATATACTATTTTCACCGATCCATGGGTTCAATTACTGATTTTATATTTTTATTTTTATAATGAAGTTTCATTAATTTCCGATTGCATCCATATCGTCCCTGTTTTCACTAGTGGCGTATATCAACTGTCAAGATATTACATGAGAGTCGATTTCAAATGCAATTAAGTTGAATATTGCTATATCTTGAGCATTATTTGAAAAATAACACATATTTTTACATGAACTGATAATGTTGCGCTAACATTAGAAGTATAAGTTGGAATGCTGAGAAAATCCATGATTACTTTCCTCGTTATAAAGAAAACACATATAAGTGGATATTCTTGGAGTGGTATAGTGAAGGAAAAAAATTACTTAAAAACTCTTATACTATATTTCCACATATTATTCTATACTGAAATTCTCATTTTCATACGGGTATATACTGTCTCCGTAATCTACATAAAAGCATTGAGCATTTTTCTGAATTAATAAAAATGTGTGATTCTCGGTTGTTTTCCTGACAGCACTCTGGTGCCCTAGTAGGGGTTCCAAATCCACTATAAGCTGTAGGTCCCGCTCTCCCTTACTCTGCACAAGTTTCGACTTCTGGGGAGTGTGTTCCCAACTTCTAAGAAGCGATATTCAAATTTTTCAACGAATAATAACGTTGTTATCAAGGATGGTACAATAAATACGGATTTTTGTGAACTAGCTGCCTCATTTTCTTGACACATCTAGAAAACTAGTGACTAATACGTTTTCTGAGAAATTGTCTGTTCAGAATATTTCAAGACATTGAATATTATATAATGATATACGAAAAATAACACGAGTTCACACCAGCTAAAACCCTTGGGTGTTCCCTGAGCTCCTGATCATTCTTGTGGAAATTAACACTGATATTTTTAACATCATCGTAGAGTGTCATTCGTTCTAACATACAGTCATGAACCATACCAGAGTACCTAGTGCTTATATGATCGGTTCGTGTTATTCAACATCAAAGTGGTGTACTATACAATCATTTAGTGATTATTTCGACACTGTATCTGTATTTTATTTCATGCTTCCAATCAGTTCAGTTCGTTTTTCAACATTCGCACCAGCACTCACACACAAGGCGTTCGCGTTCGTGATACAGCTAATCAAATCCACGGTTATTTGAAGCCGTAGTTCATTTTTTGTGTCTTCGCGACACCGACATTCGAATCCACCGTCATTTGCGTCCGTCGCTCATTCCAGATGGTGACTCCGCGACACGGACATTCAAATCCATAGCAATTTTACTCAGTCGCTCACTTCTTGGACCCTCGCGACACGGACATTTAATTAGATGGCCCTTCGCGTCCGTCGCTTGTGTTCAGTGCTCATCACGCAACAGTTGCTCAATCTCATTCCTCTCACGATACGGTTGACACTTTGTCGATCTGTCCTGTTCCACACATCTCAACTCTCATCCAGCCGTTTTTGAAACCAGAGCTGAAACTCTGTAGAGAACCAACAATTCGTACATTCGTTTTTAATATACTACGACCAACAACAACCACTGTGTTGGGCTACTGTTGAGACAAAAGTATGTTCATTAGTTTGATTATTCAAGTTTTCGTTCGTGCTATGCGACAGTGAGGTAGAGGAATCAGAATATGTTGAAGACGTTGAAGGCTACCTACTCATTTTTTTTCTCCACAAAAGCATATAATATGTAACCTTATGAAGGTAACATTCAGCAACTGCTGAGGATTTCATCGCCTCTATATGCTCAATGGGACACACTAGAACACTGAAAACAATGTCCTATAAAAATATCAGGATTTGGTGATGTGATAATATTCTTGGCATTTTTCTAATAGGCAAGGACACAAAAGCGTGAATTCAATTTGAATGTGCATATAATTGGAATAGAACATGAAATGAATGCATAAAATTTTTGATAAAAAAAGTTGATATATTTCGAAAAACACCATTTGAATACCTGACAATTTCATGGAACGTTCGAACATAGCGTTCGGCGGCGCCAGTAATGACGTGATAATCCCTTTTCCGGGATCGCCAGCTTTTTCAATCTGCGGAAATATAAAGTTAATATCTTGAAATCGATCCTTCTGTGAACTGGTGAGGTGATTTTTGTTCTCCACATTTCCAATTATTCAAGTTCATAGTTGACATGATTAGTAATCGAGTAGGTTGTAGCACGTTGTAGGTTCGATCCGCAACGACGAAATTTAGTCTTCTACTCAATTATTCGTTTGAACATAGGTTCTGAACTGTCCAACGAAACTCAACACATCACTTTAATAACTATATGACATAACATGCCACAATCCAGTGTATAGGAAAACAAGTGAGCTTTGAACTGTCTTGCTCAGTTCATCCATGTTATTGTTGAAATCAGTTAAATCTTGAGAGCGATAAATGTTAAAATATCCAAAGGAGTGGAGACTCGATGAAACGGCAACGCTGTTGATCTCACTGAATAGTGAATTATAGATTTTTCCCCGACTACCAATAGACGGTCGACGCGTTATAGAACTTGTGACGTCAGTACTCAATAGAGCTTGCGAACGAATATAAAATATTCAGGAAAAAATTGTACTCACTCATTGAGAAAACTAAAAACGATTTTTACAGAAGAAAATTCAATTCAATAAAAGGGGACTGCAAGAAAAACTGGGAACTCATTGAAGACATAACAAATAGAAACAAAAATAATCGATCGATAGGTAACATCTCAATAAAAATTGAATTGGGGAAAAAATTCCGACCTGAATGAGAAACTGAGCATTTTCAATGATTACTTTGCCTGCATAGGGTCGGAAATGGCTAAAAAGATAGAGAAAGTTGGGCCCGATGGCATCCCTTCGATTCTTATCAAAAATACGCATAAAAAAACTACTTATCCCTAGTACATATTATCAATGTAATCAATAAACATGGAAAAATACCTTCCCAATGGAAAGAATCATCAGTCACCCCGATTTGAAAAGCAGGAAGTGTTGAATGTATTGAACATTTTTAGGCCTATTCCGGTCATTAACAATTTCGTGAAAGTATTCGAAATATCACTAAAAAAACGGTTAATGAATTTCTTCAATGAAAATCATGTCCTTACTGAAAGGCAGTTCGATTTTGTCTCTAACTCCAATACTAAACGTGATGTGCTGGAATCAATAGATAAATCTGTGAAAGCTCTGGATGAGTCTGAAAAATGATTGACAATATCTCGACCTTGCGAAAGCGTTTGATACTGTATCACATTCCAAACTATGGCATAAGAGGACCAAGTCTAATCTTATCGCAAAACGATCTATCACGTAGGATGCAAAAAATGAAAATCGACAATCAGTTCAGCGGGTCGAGGAAAGTTACAGTTGGTGTTCCACAAGAAACAGTTTTGGGTCCAGTGTTATTCCTAGTTTACATCAAAATCATCAAAATACTTTATTGTCTGAAGATAGATACATCTTATTGACAAAGTCTGGAATCCTAAATTTAAATTCAAAAGTTGATAGTTCCAATATACACACAAATGTTGAAAACAGATGTTGAAATAACATAAACAGTATCAGCGAAATCAATGATTTCAAGGGAATTATATCGTATGCAAATGACACAGCTATCATCATAACAGGAGACTCTTGGGTGAATGTGCATACGAACGCCGAAAAAGCATTGAAAGATATACACCCAGATAGCACACACTCGCCTAAGGTCATCCTCAATGTGTCGCCAAACGCCTGGAGAGGACGTTCTATTTTCTACAACCTAAGAACATCATCAGGCGTAAATTTAGCGCTGTAATTGTCCTAAATGAGTTCTTTCAGTGACAGCCTGAGGATGTAAAGAATCTCGTGCCTACGGACGTCTTCAGATGACATTCCATGAAATAACGTGTCATCGAAGACACAAGGAAGAAAAAGAAGAACTAGAATTGAGGTTATGTCTCATGATAGTCATGATTTGTTCGAGATACATCATAATATTAATGATTATATCAAAATTATTAGAGTATTCATTGAATACCTCCATCATGCATTCATCAAATTTCTATTTCACAAAATGATTGCGAGAAGAACTTATTGCACAGAATTAAAAGATAACAATAACAAAAGGATGATAATCTCTGTTGATGATATTTCTCTCAGGTAGCAAGAAACAAAGGTGAGTAAATACTAAATAGAATCATTGATAGTACCGGACATGAAATATTGATACATTCATATACATTATTTATTGTTTCAGGAGGTTATTGAGAACACAAACTTGATGATATCATCATAGCAAACATGTTTTATTCCAAGATATCTTTGCTTCTTCAGAATCTATAAAATATTGTATGGAAGCTTGAACATTCAGTATGAATTCAATAAAGGTACCTGAATCAAATCATTGATATAGTAGGTACTGGACATGAAATGTTAATAGGTTAATTATTTGTTTCAGATAAAGTTATTGAGAACACAAGATTGATGATGTCATCAGAGCAAAGATGTTTCATTCCAAGATATTTTGGCTTCTTCGAAATCTATGTGAGATTGTATGCATGTTTGCACTTTCAGTATATTCAATAAAGGTAGGTACCTAAATCAAATCATTGATATAGTAGGTACTGGAACATGAAATATTAATAGGTACATTATTTGTTTCAGGAGGTTATTGATAACACAAAATAATGATATCATCAGAGCAGAGATATTTTATTCCAAGATATTTTGGCTTCTTCGGAAATTATGAGAGATTGTACATAATGCAGACTTGAACTTTCAGTAGATTCAATAATGGTTGGTACCTCACTACATAAATCATATCATTGATAGTAAGTACTGGACATGAAATATTAATACATTGTTTGTTTCAGATAGTTTTGCTTCTTCAGAATCTATAAAATATTGCATGAAGGCTTCAACTTCCAGTTGATTCTGCATCAGGAATGTCCAGAGTTCAGAAATCAAAAACAACATGGAGAAATATAACTACCAATAGACAATAACTTCTAGTAGTGCTCAACAAGAAGCTGAAATACATTTCTTCAAAAAGGAAATCGAAATTTTTCAGAATAAGTTATAAATAATAGAATGTAAGTTTTTCATTTGGTTTTTCATTTGAACCTATTATAAATAGAGGGAAATTTTGCAAATATCATGAGATCCATATTATTTTAAAGAAATTATCATTTGCATAATACAAGGTGAGTCAATAGTGTGTTATCCTTGTATATTAGCCAAACCATCAGATATAAATAGAGAAAATTCGAGTACAACAGTACTTAATAGGGTTTCATGAGAACTTCCACATTAAATTGTTTTCATATCTGTATAGGGTGTTTGAATTCCAAGATATATTGACTGATGAATGTTTTTTTTTCAAATGGGTCACCCTGTATACTATTGCATTTTTAGGTTCTCCTTGAAGAGCTGATTTCATCAATGTATCAAACTTGGGGTCTAGCGGGAATGATTACAGAGATATAGGGTGGTCAAAAACAAGATTTTTCAATTTTAGGATTTTTTTGTGTGGAAACTATTCAATATTGGTCAAAACGGCTCACATTTCCTTATGAACTTTTGATTTACTATCTAATGACATTCAATCGGAACAAATATAGGGTGGTTCAACATTCAGAATACTGATCAGCTTATTGTATCTGTTCCAAATAAATATCAGTAGATAGCTAATCAAAAGTTAAGACAGGGACATGTGAGCCGTTTTGACCATTAATGAATAGTTTCGACACAAAAAATCCTACATTTGAAGAATCTCGATTGTCAACACCCTATATCTCTGTAATAATTCCCACTAGACACCAAGTGTGATGCATTGATGAAATCAACTCTTCAGGGAAAACTCAAAAATGTAATAATATACAAGGTGTTCCATTGAAAAAAACCAATCATCAACCGATATCTTGGAATTCGAACACCCTATAGATATGAATACAACTTTAGGTGATTGTTCTTATGAAACCCTATTACTGTTGTACTTGAATTTTCATTTTATATATCTGACGGTTTGGCTAATATCGGAGGAGAACACACTAGTGACTCATTCTGTATACGAATATAATATTCTCCCATAAATCTTGAACCTCCTTGAAACATCATCAAAAACCGCCTCAAGTTGTTACTATGATGTCCTGAGGTTGTCTCAAAAGATTTTATAGGGATGTTCTGAGACGTTATTAGTATGTAGAGAATGGTAACAGGAGGACGTCTTAAGAATGTCCTCTGGCTCGCTCTCGACGTCCTGAGGACATTATTGTGAACGCCTCAGAAGGGCCTCAAAAGGAATTTGTGCTATCTGGGCAGTTATGGCTGAACGATAACTTATTGAGTTCAAATAATTAAAAAAACAAACTCATAATATTCATTTCATAACAAGGTGATCAGCCAAAAGAAGAATCTCTGAGGATACATCGAGTAGGGTGATCCTCACAAAACTGCGCATGCCCTCTGAGAGAGGGAGAGTAGATAATATTAAATACTTAGGTGTGATGATAGATCAGCATTCAAGATGGGATGTTCACTGTGATCACTTAGTGGAACGACTCCGAATGTTGACAAGGAGTTTCTATGAACTGAGAGATATTTTGGACAGAAAGAAATCTATTCATCATTTATAATTCACTAGCAGAATCTGTCCTTAATTATATACTGATAACTGGTTGTGGCAGAATGTACAGGGTGGCCAACTAAGACTCCAGAGTTCGGTTTTTCTGTTGTCTTGAGAGATACAAAAAAAAGCCATGTATCAAAATTGAAGTAATAATCGAGCTTCACATTTCAAAATTTATTTGAAATACACAGGGTGTTCCGTAAGGTCACAGCACATCAAAGCTATGTTTTTTTCATTGGAACACCCTATATTTTATTTCATTTTTGAATTCTTCCTGAAGATCTGATTTCAACGACCCATCATACTTAGGGTCTATCAGTGAAAGTTACTGACATATAGGGTGTGCAAATTCGAGATTTTCCAAGTTCAGAATTTTTTTCTGTCAAAACTGTTCATTATTCGTCAAAACGGTTTACATGTCCCTATCTCAACTTTTCACTCACTATCAATTGGTGTTCAATTGAAATTGATACAAGGTGGTCAAAAAATCTTAATTTATAATTTGTTTCAATTAAATGTCAATTGAACACCAATTGATAGTGAGTGGAAAGTTGAGATAGGGACATGTAAACCGTTATGACGAATAATAAATAGTTTCGACAGAAAAAAATCCTGAACCTGAAAAATCTCGATTTTGCACACCTTATATGTCAGTAACTTTCACTGCTAGACCCTAAGTATGATACGTCGTTGAAATCAGATCTTCAGAGAGAATTCAAAAATGAAATAAAATATAGGGTGTTCCAATGAAAAAAAACATAGCTTTGATGTGCTGTGACCTTGCGGAACACCCTGTGTATTTCAAAGAAGATTTGAAATGTGAAGCTCGGTTATCACTTCAATTTGAATGCAAAACTTTTTTTTGTATCTCTCAAGACAACAGAGGTATCGGACTCTGGAGTCTTAGTTGGCCACCCTGTACAACAAACTCTACCGGCTTCAATGTACACAAAATTCCATTCCGAAGATCATTTCCAAAAAACCTAGGCTTTCTTCAACAGAACAACTTCACAAAGATACAGAGCTCCGAATATCATAGGTTTGTATTCATATCAATGTCTTTTATGGATGTTTGATAAGAAAAATGAGTTTGAAAAAGGCGAGACATTGACACGATCGGTGAAGAATCTATCCATCAAAATTCCTCATTTCAAAAAGAGTCGTACGCAAAGGTTTCTTTTACATTATGGGCCTAAACTGTACAATATTTATATATATTACTGTGAAAAACATGAAAATTACCATTTACAAATTGAAATTTGAAATTTATGTCACTGAGACTCCTACTATACTTCGTATTTTCAACTGACAAACTCAATTCGTTTTTCCTATTCATTCCTTTGTTTCTATCCGATTTCGAATTTCATCCTTTTGATTTCATATTACAACCTAGTAGGTGAAATGTGAGCTACATACTCGTCTCAAAATAATATTTATCATCACATTTATTTGCACACTGAAGCATAGAACACCACGACACACTTGCTGAGCAGTAATTTGTCCCAGATCTTCTTCTCTCTGAGTGACTATCTGATCAGCAAAATCCTGTCGATGAGCCGCAATCTGGTCCGTGATCTTTCCCTGCTGAGCCACCATCTGGTCCGCAATGTCCTGTCGCTAAGCCGCTATGTCCTGTCGCTGAGCCGCTATCTGTTCCGAGATCCCAGCCAACATCAATTCCGCTGAAGCTGGTTCCTCGAAGGTGAACGTCTCTGGATCGTGACCTTCGCTGACAATATACTCCTTGAGACGATGCTGAAGTGTAGCCTTGATCCCTGTTGTGTCGACATCTCTCTCCTCCAACTCGCGTTTTAAGTTCACCACTTTCAACTCGTATAGTTTCTTCATTGCAACGGTCTGGCCACTTCACACTGGAATATCCCACTTCTGACACCAATTGTTACGTTATTCGGGTGCAGAAGCGAACAGGACACTATTCATTTTTGAACTTATTTATTTAAACTGAAGAAACACTAATTTATGTCGAACTTATTACTACCATTTATGTAAAACGATTTATATCACGCGGTATATAACTGTCTCTCTGACACTCGCTGCTCGACTGACTGACGCAGTTGTTCGGCCGTCTTATAATATGATATTATATAAGATCCATTGGTAGGCTTTGGTTCGAGAACGTTCTCGAAAGATCTTCCGTCTCCTTCTTTTTGTTCTAGAACAATACCTCTCTCTCTAATTGTTCCATCGATTGTTTCCAGAACATTCCAGAATCTTCTGACACGTTATTTGTCACCGCGGCATATATTGAGTGTTCGGAAATATGCTGGTGCATGTAGGAATCATTGAGAGGTTGGAGAACAATCTGAGATGCGTGTTACAGGATGATCGTTGTACTCCTGCCTTCCTGCTGATGTTTCTAGAGCCCCTCTAAGGGGGATATCATTACACGAACAAATTGGTAATAACAATTCAAAGGTTTATTCATCGATCTCTCGAATATCATCTCCATTATACTCAGCTTTGATCTGAACTCTTTCGTTCTCAGAGATTATAAATACTCCTTCAATACTTCGATTTCATTTTGAGCAACAGTTTCCGAAAATGCATAGAAAGATCTACATGTTGTAAGGAATATTGTTGCTTCAATTTTGATTCAACTATTTAAGTTGGAAATGGCAAAATTTTTGTTGCAGTGTTCTCATATTTATTTCAATTCATTTATTTATTCATTGGATAACTAGAGTTGAAGCTGCAATTTTATAAACTCTTTCAGAGATGGTGCTGATATAACATTGTCTGGTAAATTGTTCCACAGGTGGAACGATCTATTGAAAAGTGTATGCTCCCGCGCACATTTTTGGAATCTCTCACGCTTCAATTTGTATTGGTGGCCCCGATGCCTGACTGCATCGTCCACCTCATAAAGCGATGATAACCACTGTCCCACTGTGTATTTGTTCGTGACAATTTTGAATATTTCGATGAGGTCTCCTTGAGCCCGCCTCCAATAATGAGTAGGAAGGTTTAGCAGTTGCAATCGCTCTCCATATGATTTGTTTCTCAGACCCCAAACACTTTTTGTTGCGCGGCGTTGCACACCTTCCATTAGTTTGATATCACGCATTAGCCATGACGACCAAATTGGTTCTGCGAATTTCAAATGTGGACAGAAATATGTTGTGTACAGAGTACACATAAGCGTCGGAGACGGTAGGAAAAGTTTTATTCATTAAGTACAAGGCACTGTTTACACGTTTCACCGACCTGTTCACCTGATGCGACCACGACATGTCACTCGTTATTGCAACTCCTAAGTCTATTCGAACGTCCGCTACTTGTAGCTCGGAGTTCTGTGAATAATATTTCTTTCTGGGATTATTGTGACCCAGGTGTAACTTTTCGGAATTCAGCGGCAATCTTCTTGGATGTGACTCCGGGGACTGTTTGCTTCACTGAATATATTCAAGTCATCTGCGAAGAACATAGCAAAAGAAGATAGTTCCCTAGCTAGATCACTCACATACAGTAAAAACAATGTAGGGCCCAGAAACGATCCTAGAATTACTCCGCTAGTAACTTTGTTTTTGGTAGAGAATTGATCGCCAACTCTGACCGTGTAATATGCTCCTGTCAAAAAGGCTTGTATCCAGTTCAGCACGTAACCTCGGATCCCGTAGTGTCCCAATTTCATGATTAGAAGGTCCTGTGGTACTTTGTCGAATGCTCTACTGAAGTCGAAATGAACCCCATCCACAGGTGTGGAATGCTCTAGAAGTCTTGAGCAGTATCCTGTAGACATTAGAGCGGGTGGATTCGGTCTGGACCCGGTGATGATTCAGCTTTTAACTGCAATAACTGTGATAGAACAATCTCTTCAGTGATATCTATGTCTTTCAGTCCTCTATGCTTGTTTCAGGATCAAGTTGCACAAAATTATTGAAACTGGCCTGGTTGAAGTTGTTCTGGAACTCTTGCGCAAATATACATATTGGCGATAATTTGTTAATCAGTCACAAGAACCCCGTTATTCTCCAGAATTGGTGTGGTCACCTTCGATGAAACTTTCTTCCTCACGTAACTATGCACCGCTTCAGTGCCTTTGAGGTGCAAATTTTCCTCATATATGCGTCTAGCTTCGCGTAATTTCCCAGTTACTCCATTGGAGTGATTCCTATGAGTTTGGTAATATTCTTCTGTTGGGTTTCTTTTGTATTGCTGCCATAATGATTTTTTCCTTCCAATGTCATGCATTATGTCCCCGGTTCAACCAAGGTACTCGTATTGGCTTGTATTGCTGTAAGGGACAATTGAACTTGTCGATTCACATTATCTTCAATGAACTATAACTGTTCACATGAGCTTGGTGATGCCAACTGTTTTTGGCAATTGATTCTCGAAATTTGCTCACTTTTTGATACCTGTTTATATAGTTATTCCTTATATAAGAAAAAAGTAAGTAGATTTCAGCTCCAGGTTCTGTTGACAAGAAACCATGAGCTAAAATCTAATATTTTCTTCAGTATAGAACACTATTTTTTTTGTGACAAGAAGAAAGACGAATCAATATTATAATACTATATCAAAATGAAAATCAGAAAATTATCGACGTGCAATTTGAGGTTTCCAACAGGAATGACACCTGCGTTGCAGGCATTTTTTCGTAGGCATCTTCATCATTCTTTTGAAGTAATCGAATGGAAGATAAAAGGACAGTTCCTGCTCGGAGACGGTGTTGTTGGCTCATTTCAAGGAACTATAGCACAGCAGAAGCCACCAACAGTGTATAAATATGTTATATATTACCCGGAAAAAAGTACCCACTTTATTTTCATGGGAAAAAGTAATCTATGAAAAGTGACTTTCCATATCCTGTCAACAGAGATGAAATTTCAAACTTCTCTTCGTCACAGAAAAAATGAAGTTTCAAGGTGAATGAGGATGACGCCTAAATAAAAAATGTTCTGCTGGGATATGACATTCAACTGACAGAATTTTTCAAAATTCCAGTAGATTATTATTTATTTGCGTTGAACGTGATGACCAAGGACTCATATTGAATATATTCAGAAATCAAAAGAATGAAGGGCATATCTGGAAAACAGAGTATCCAGACATGGAAGAAAACTTCTTATCAATTTCGAATTCCCTCACATCACATCAATTTCACGGTTTATTGAATTCATCAATTCATAATAGGTAGTTGGGCCTCCTCTTGATCGTAGAGATGAAGCTCTACACAAATAAAAAGGATTTTTTCAATCAAACAAATCTATCTTCTTGAAATTGAATTGCTTTATTATTTATTATTATTATTCATTTATTGTTCACACAAAACATAAAGTTTTATAAACAAGAAATTTGGTAGAATTACAGGAGTTACTAATTGAATATAAATATTAATATGAAATCAAAATTAAATCTAAACCTGAATATAAGAGGATATACCATAAATAGTACAAATACATTATAGTGAACAAGAGTTGACACTAATATGTTCCATATTATGTACCAAAATAATGAAAGTTACATGTAAGTGAGGCTGAAAAAAAGAAAAAAAAAAAAAGGAAGCATGGTGTGAAACGAATGAAAAAAGAAAAAAAAACTAGTTGATATGAAGTGAGTCCTAACCCCGAAATTTAGAGAATATACATTACATAGCTACACATAGATTTATGTTAATGACCAAGTTGACACAAATTTTCCATATTATATGTACAAAAAAATAATGAAACATTACATGGAAGTGTTGCTACAATACGAAGCATGGGATAAAAAAACTATACAGCAGATATAAATAATACAGACCACAATACAGGGGGAATATATGCAGACTATTCGTTTATTATGAAAGATCTCAGTTTCAAAATATTGCAGATATGTGAAGTGATTGATTTTGCTGCAGAGGGAGTAATATTATTGAGCATGTCAATCAATTGATTCACATTTTCCAAGCAAGGAGTATTTCGAGGTCGCATTGAAGTATAAATAGGACAGTCAAATAAGAGGTGATTAATCGTTTCAAGCTCATATTTGTTACATACTGAACATATTTCTTTTGGGTTTATACGGTAGGTTGAGCCACGGTAGGTGAATCTTATCATGAACTTATTACATAGTCTGAGCTGCGCAATAGTTCTAGTGACTTGAATCGGCACCTTCATGTGCAAATAGTTCTGGGTGTCCTGAGTAAGTGTGGAGACTGGGTGAATGTTAGGAAGGTTGAACGAGAGAACAAGGACCTGTCTTCCTCTTTCAATTTCTGCATATACCTTGAGAGTAAGATCGACTTCTTCTGTATGAGATACCTAGATGTAAGCTGTGATAGTGGCAAGTTAAAGTCAGCATATTCAAGCTCTTTAGAAACTTGAATCGACCAATTGTATCTTTGATCTACGGAGCGGAGTTCTAGCTGTTTTTTGAAACAAATTTTTGGTAGGCGACTTTCATCCATTGCAAGGATTTTGATTAACCAGTTCAAAGTAAGTTTGAAAATGGTATATGAAATCTTGACTCTACCTACCTCAAGTCTAACAACATAATCTGGAGTATTCACAGGCAAACATAGCATTCTTTTCAAAAAGTTTAGTTGTACGCGTTCTAGAGTATCGACATAGCGCCAGCCCCAAACCGGTATACAATTGGTCAACACACTCAGAACAAGTGAATCCAACAGTTTTTCTCTGGAGCGCCAGCAATTCATTTTTGTTTTGGCCATGATAGGAAAAACAGCGCCCACAGCTTGCTTGCCTTATCCGCAGATGTGGTTGCCATATTTTGAAAGAGGGATGAAGATGAAAAATTCCACTCCTAGGTAGATGAATTTTCTTGTGACTTCCACATGGTTGCTTTTATAATTGAACCTGAGATTCTCAGAGTGAGGGTTGCCCCTCGCAAAACACATAATTTTAGTTTTGAGCACGTTAACAGTGAGCAGGTTAATGTCACTGTAGTCTTCCAGGATTTTGAGTTTGCGGCTAAGATCTATTTCCGAGTCCGCCAAAATCACTATATCATCTGCATAAAGAAGCATCAGAAGATCATTTTGGTTATCTATATTTATCCCAGAAGCTCCATTAGAACGGAAGAAATTTTCCATATCGGACAAAAAACAAGGCAAAAAGCAATGGGCTCAGTGGTTCACCTTGAAGTACCCCCCGTTGTGACATCGAATGGCTTCGTGAACCTTCTGAGGATTTAACATTCATTCGAGCCTTATCATATATGTTTTTTAACAATGATATAATTTTAGAACTCAACCCCACCGAGAACAGTTTCGACCACAATAGAGAATGGTTCACAGAATCGAACGCACGTTTATAATCTACGAACACTGCAAATACCTTCCGTTTTTTTAATCGCAAATTTAAATGAATGACAGCACTGAGAGTATAAACGTTATCTAGAACCTCT